>CM021109.1:324964136-325216055 GCA_007115665.2 Sequoiadendron giganteum | reverse complement strand
GGGAAGGCTAACACTGTTCTTCCTGTAGCAAAGAAAAAATGAAGAAATCCTCCTAGAAAATTAAGACCAATTGGGCCAGTTTTTGGTGTATCTCTCGAGGGAAGCCCTAAATCTAGAGGAACATCACAAGAGAGTACATAAGCTCCAATGGAGTAGGTGAATGTCAAGGAAATAGACATATTTGAGGAAGCAACAAACTTAACACTGGTAGACCTTGTTGACATCGCAGAACAAGTTGAAAGTTGATGCCATGAGGAAAATCAAGAGCTCTTGCAATAAGAGCATAAGGTAGAGCTCCTACAACAAGAGCAGAGGCAATAATTCCTATAGCATGAGAAAGAACAAGAACTTGAGGCCCTCAAGCTAGAACTGGGAGAAAATTTAGTACCCCTGCAGCCAGAATTGGCTGACCAAGCAGAAGCCTTGTAGTTAGTACTCTATGAAGAACAAGTAAAAGTGCCAGGAAAATTTTTGGTAGCGATACATAGGCCCTCTAATTCTTCAATGCACAAGGTAGTCATGAACTTATGGAAAGAAGTGCAGAGGAGGGAAGAAGAATGGAAAGCAGAGACACGCAATCTCAAGAGGGAAATTGAAAAGAGAGATGAGGAGATTGAGGATAAGAATGAAGAAATTGCTACTTCAAAGAAAAAGGTGGATGACATGACAACTTTAGTACCTCATATATTAGAGTGCAAGGCTCCTCCGAGGGTCTATGCTCTATATTTTGACAGAGAATCATCTTTCTTTTAAGCTAGTAAGGGTTGTTTTAGGTTTGAAACCCTCCATTGAGACCCCTACTGAATTTTTTAATGCTTATCGGATTGCTCCTCTTGAAATGAAAAATTTTTCGTGTGAATTTTATTTACATAATTATGCTGTGACTCAAGACCGCAATTGGAATCCACTATTGTATGTTGGATATGTCCAATTAAGGGCATTCATGTCCTAGATACATAACGAATTAATTTGGGGAAAGCAGTACAGGAATTATAGGAAAATTGAATCCAACATTCCCCTACCCATTAGGGTTGAATCTAGAAATCTAGGAGATATTTTCAAGGATTGGCACAAAATTCTCTACCAACCAAGTTATGGCACTGGGATCCTGTCTGAGAGAGAGGCAACTTTTAAAGAATATGAGAAGGTAGGAAGAACCACAGGAGAATCTGTAATGTGATACCTGTCACAAAAGTGGAATGACCTAACTGATGATTTGAAACAAGCCGAGCCTCATTCCATGCATAACTATGTTGCAACACTCAACAGAGTTTATAGATATATATACAAATTGGAAGGGAAAAGGGACAATTTTGGCTTCTACTGACTTTTTAGCCACCTATCCTATTGTGGCATGTGCCAAACTTTAGGTACTACCGATATGATATAGTTGTAGAGAAACAAAGATGGATTAGGTTGGATAGATAACAAGGGTTCTATTGGGATCCTAATTTAGACACAACAAAAACTGATATAGGACAGTTGGCGGTTGCAAATTTCAGGGCATTGACCAAGAAAAAGCACAACTCTCCCTCTATTGTAGGACCAACAAGACCTTAGGTTGGGGGGAGTGATGAGTCTAGTTTATGGTTAATTATTGATAGATTTTGTTATCCATTTGCTCCAGTTGTCATAGACTTTGATGCTTGGATGTTGACCTTTCTATAATATTTCCTTAAAGCCATAGACTTTGGACATGTGTTTACTTTCATAAATTTTAATGATATTGACATGCTATATGAACTATCTGTGTTAATTTTGCATGTGATTAATGAATGTCGCTTTGAGATAGTTATGGATATATAGTTGTTGTATGTACTAATATTGCCATGCAGATATAATTAGAAGCCTATGGCTAAGGAAGATCCCACCAATTGGACATTCACCATACCAATCAACAAGGTGGTCATTTAATGGAGGAAAGACTCTTGACAACGAAAAGATTCCTCATTCAAATGAAACTGTAACCACCTTGTAATGGTCTTAATTGTTGTTGAAAAGTTATAGGCATTACTATTTTTCCAGATTCGTGTTAAGAAAAGCATGCCTGATATATTTTGTGTGTGCATAACTACCTCTCAAATTTTTGTGCTTCCCCTAATGTGGCATCCTTCGTGTCTATGGGAGTTGACCGCCTTGCTATGTGATTAGATAAATAAGACTTTGATTCTCCTTCTAGGGTTTGAATTAGAGGTTGCTCAATATGATGATGTGCGCGCACTCTTAATTTTTTCAGTAATACAATCATGTTGCTTGATTGTACTTATGTTTTTCAATTAATGAAATGAATTTATAAGTTTACATTAGTTTTAGGATATACTCATCCAAGGGGGCCCACTTGGTGAGTATTCCACCCCATACCTTATTTTAGTTTAGTTGTAATTTTTTGTTCAGTAATTAGTTAAGAATTTGGCATTGTCTGTTCCTGCAGCCACTATAATTCCAGTTTGTGACTGTTCCTGCACCCAAAGCAGACATAAAAGTTTCTTGTTTTTTTTCTCATATTTTCATTTATGTCATGCATTCCAACTTAGTATAGTTGTTGATTGATGCTCATCATTTATTTTATTTCCTTACAAGCAATTTACTTTCAGCATTGTGTCTTTCTTAGCTGTAGGATGAATATGGCTACTTGGGATTCCTAGTGCACATACAGTGCTGACCCATTTCAAGTTTACGTCCCTAGGTTGATCATTTAAATGCACCTTCATGATGATTAAAATAGTTATTCAGGTTAGATGTCCAATCTCTGAATCACAATAGTGAAGGCTTAGTTTTTTAATCATTTTAGGAGGCCGACAATATGCTCAAATTATTTTTACTTAGTTCATGTAAGGTCTCAACCTAGGGAACATTGTACCTAATTTCTCCAAAATAGGATCGGTCAAAGAATATAAGATTCATAATTTAGGGGATGTAGTGTGTCACATCAAGCCACTAAGAGGAATATAATATGCTAAGAGAGATCATGTTCTTGAAGGACATGACAACCAATTTCATCACCAAGAGAAAGACACATCGCATGAAGTAAGAAGACTACATAATGAAACATGAGATATGCAAAAAGAATAATGCCAATGTATGCCTCCACTTTAAATAAATTGCTAAACACCATGCTATGAGAAATTACGTTTAAGCAGCAAATGATAAATGCTAACAATAAAGAAGACATGAGAGCTTATTTGGAAAACCATATTCCAAGTCATATGTTTCCAAATGAAGCTACACCATGAAAATGGGTTGCCCCCAAAATGAAATCCCAAAATAACACATAAGGGATCCATGGATTCAGGGTCAGTATGTCTTTGCTACAATATTTTTAGAGAGCTTGGAAACTATCATCATTCCCCAAATACTCATGGAATAGGAAGAATGACAAAAATAGATCGAAAACAAAGAACAATATTTTGGGTCAACATGGAAGAGACCTAAAAGTCTCAACGCCTTACGTCATCCCCAAAAGGAAAACACAAGATAAAGAAAAGATAAAAGAAAAAAAATTGATTCAACATGGAAGAGACCTAAATGTCTTGACGCCTTGCATCATCCCAAAAAGGAAAAAAAAGACAAAGAAAATATTTTTTTTATGACACAAAGGAGAATGTAAATACAAATAAAGGAATGTCACAAAGAGATATACATTAAAAACAATGGTACGGGGAGATCACATTACGCACATACACACATAACATAAAAAAGAAAACAAAGAAAAGACTAGTAAGGCACATGCAAGTCAACCTATAGAAGGTCATCTACATCCCAATATTTTTCATGGTATACAAAATTCATACAACTAGCCAAAGGCATAACAAAAAGTGTTGAACTAGGGGAAGCACCAAGTTCAACACTCTTCATAGGAGAATTTTCATTTAAGCTCATTGAAGAGGAAAACAATGAGTTCAATTCATTATGCACTTCTTCATCGATTTTAGCAATCTCATCATTATTGTCTAGGTTAATCACAATGGGAGGTTGAATGATAATGTCTAAAAAAGGTGCTAGTCCCAGTTGTGATTGTGATATAGGATCTTTTTGTTGTGGCAAAGAGGGAGACTCCTCATGTATTTCTTCAGTTGAGTTTGGATGGTGATTTTATTTGTTTTTTCTTTGTTTAACCTTCGAGCAATAACATGATGTCTACACCTATGCTCTCTAGAATTTTTGTTTCTTTTGGTATAATTTTAAAGTTGCGTTTGTGTAGGAGAGGATTTATCAACCATGGGTTTCTTTTCTTACCTAAGTGAAATGAAGCCAAGTATGCAGAAATACTTCCTATTGTTGATCTAAGAGGAGAGATTTACAGTTTTAATTCTTTTACAATAACAATATGAGATGCACAATAGGAAAATTATTACAACACATGCAAGTAAAATAAGCTCACAACATAAGATATTGTAATTGTGAATAAGGTATAAAGCAATAAAATACTTCTTAATGAAATATTGCATCAAAGATTAAGCTAATTAATCAATTGAAAGCATCTCATTGTCTCCTATCTTCAAATATTTATTAAGTTATGTGCTCTCAGATTTAAATAACACTATAACTGTTAAAATGACAATCTAAAGAATGGACTGATGTTGATGCAATGATATGAAGCTAATATGATAAAATCTAGATGATAAAAGAAACTAATATAGCATGGATTGACATAAAAATTGATAAATGTAGCTACAGGAGGCAGCCATGATTGTGAAAGCTTGAATGTTGGATGTTGGATGAATGCTTGATGCTTGATGAAATTATTGCAGAGTAAACTTGATAACCGAGGATCCTTTTCTTGGTTGAATGAAGCTTTATTTATAGATTTCCTAGCTGTAGAAATGCACAGGGATGGCAAAGAGAGGCTTGGATTCAATCTAGAGGATTGAATGGTGAAAGATGGAGGAGATTGAGAAGATTTTTGAGATTGTCTGTACCCGTGAAAACACCAAGCAAGAGAAGAGGAAAGATTGATGGAGGAGGATTGAGAGATAAATTTGCAATTTGTCTCCAATTCTTCCCGTGAAGTTTCAATCAATTAATTTTGACATGATTTTGACATAAATTAGACATAGGCTATCTAATTTGATTTGAGGAAAAATAGAGGAATATTCCTTATGCCTTTATTTAAATATTTTTGATTTATCTAAACTAGCAAAAGAGGGATAAATAATTTAATAAGACAAACTATAGAAGTTGTTTATTAAATTAAATAGAAGAATATGGCAATTAATCAATAAAGTGTTTAATCTTTATTTAATTAATTTAAGATTGATGTGATAGAATAAAATAGGGAAATGGTAATTAAATCAAACAAAGTATTTAAATTTGTTTATTTAATTAAGATTAGAAGAATTTAAATGTGAATGTGAACTATATAAATAAATATTTCTATTTATTCCAATAGTAGAGGAAATAGGATAATTAATCAAATAATTCGTATTTAATTAATCGAATTCTCCAGACCAATTTTAGGTGTATACATTTTGCCCCTCTTTGAAGTGATGTGTTTATGAATTGCTTCGAAGAAAATTTTGTTGCTACTGCCAATATCAATGAAAAAAAAATCAGTGTGCCCCAGACATGCCCCAGATATTGATTTTTAGATGATTGCCGATAATATGCCCCCTCAAGAGATAAATTAATGATTTGATGATTTGTTAGAATTTTTGAATTTTCATGATGATTTGATGATGATTTGACAAAGATCTGATGAAGAAATAATTTATCTCTCGACATTGATGAAGAAAATATAGCCCGTGGTTGAATTTGAATTAATTCCATGAATAAAATTAATTAAAATAAAATAAAACCCACCAAAATCCCTTTTCAAAAAGCTATATAAAGTCCAAAAGGTCATTTTCAAAGTCATTTGCATTTTTTGACTTTCAAACACCTAGTGAGAGAGACATTTTAGCCAGCTGGAGCAAGATGCCAATCCCCTACCACACTCACCATTTTGAGTGTGTGCAACATCACCAGGGGTCGACTGCCTACGGACCTCCGGTATGTACCCATAATCCACCTCATTTTTTTATTTTTTTCTCATTTTTTGTGCTTTTTAATGCTTTAGCATTTTTTGCTTAGTTTAGCGCATCCAAGTCGCATTGTAGCGCTTTGTACTCTGGTGTAGCACTTTCGTAGACTATTTTAGCGCTTTGAGATTTAGCACTTGTGTTATTTTCTCTAGCGCTTTCGTAGCATAAATTAGCGCTTTCATGATTTAGCGCTTAGGTAGTTAAGTTTAGCGCTTCGACGCAAAATATTAGCGCCTAGAATGTTCTAACACTTTGATGTGGTAAATTGGCGCATGCATGGTTTGTTATAGCACTTCTGGTAAGGCAGCACTTTGATGGACTATTTTAGCGCATCGATATAGTAAAATAGCGCTTTGGTGGCCTGGTTTAGTGCATCGAAGTGCCGAAATAGCGCTTCGGGTAAAATAGCGCTTTGGATGCCTATTTTAGTGCATCCATGTGCTGAAATAGCGCTTCTAATAAAGTAGCACTTTGGATACCTATTTTAGCGCATCCAAATGATAAAGTGGCACTTTTTATTTTTAGCGCTTTGGATGCCTGTTTTAGAGCATCCATGTCATATTTTCAAATTTTGACATAGATAACTTTGATTTTTGCCAATTTCGATCATGTCCATTCTTCGGTTTGGTGTGATTTAATTATCCAAATTCCCTAATGATTTATTTTGATGATTTAATAAGACTTACTCTCATGATAGGCAAGAAATAATCCTATTTGTGATGATCCTCATGATAGGCAAGGAATGATTCATATCTGATAAACCTCATGATAGGCTAGATTAGATAATGTTTTTCATGAACCTCATGATAGGTGAGGTTTGTTGATGTTTGTTCATGAATTTTGATCAAATTTCATACCAAAGTTTCATTGGATATAGAATGACTTTTGATTCTTGACATAGTGCACTGATTTTAAACTTTTTATGATGATAGGAGGATCTGGGTACTCTCCAGATGCGAGAGTGGTTTCCTTGGACTACCGATATGATTCCCCATCTGACTCTGGATGAGATTCAGATCATAGGTCGATGTGGCCTTACAAGTCTACTTGATATTCCCTAGATTAGGATTAATCAGGGTCTCCTTACTGCTTTGGTCGAGAGGTGGCACAGTGATCATAACACTTTTCATTTACCCACCGGTGAGATGATGGTCACACTCGAGGATGTGTGGCGGATACTGCGGATTCCATTCATGGGAGAGATTTTTGTATATGACTCACATGAGGCTGGTGGGAGAGATTCTCTCCATAGAGTCTTTCAAGATCAACACATTGCAAGTCTGAGTGTCCGATGGCGGACGATAGCTAATGCATATGCTTCACTACCAGCAGTATTAGCTGGATTCATCAAAGGTTTCCTTTATCCTGATCGTAGGTCAAAGGGATTCTCTATGGGTTGGGGCTGGATTTTGGAGAGCATGGTGGTGCATGAGACAAGATATGTGTGGGGGATGTGTATGCTAGCACATCTGTATCATGATTTACATTCAGTGGTATACTTGGGAGCATGTAGCTTATCAGTAGGGATGACCTTGTTACAGGTGTGGGCATGGGAGCATTTTTCCATTGCTCGACCATTTCCAGTTCTAGACAAACCTGCAGGCAGACCTTATGTTTTCAGGTATAGAGTTAGACTTACCCAGGCTTGGATGGGTAAGTTAGAGCATTGGAGATGAGTATTGGATGACACGGAGAGTGTTGTCTAGCAGCCATATCTGGACTATGAGCAGTGGGACGAGGATGATGCAGTGCCTGGGTATTTATGTGATTCCATGTACCTAATTGTCAGGACCCCTTTTGTGTTAGAGAGATTTCTATTGTGGCGGGTGTACATGCAGTATGGCATTGTACAGTGCATGCCTCAGGGGGTAGCCCATTATGCTCGGCGACAGAATGATGTAGCTGATTAGGGGCCATGTCTTTCATATGATACACTAGTAGAGGGGTATAGGACTCTGTAGCCATCTGTCTGGGATATGCGTAGGGATATTTCTGAGGCACCTTTGACAGAGGAGTATGCAGCATTTTTGGCATTAACTCCACATCCTCGTATTACTATTTCTGATGAGCCACCACCATTACTCGTGGAGGATGATGTTGCCGAGGGTTTTGAGGAGAGCAGTGGGGATGATACTGCGTCAGGCAGCAATACTGAGAGTTGCAATGATGCCAGTAGCAGTGATGACAGTGATGGTGGTGGTGGAGGTGGCAGAGGGGCGGGTCTAGTCAGTGTTGGACCATCATTGAGCAGGCTTCGCAAGAGGCAAGCAGTGGAAGTACCGTCAGTCGATCATCAAAGGTAGATTTCCAATCTACAGACACAAGTACAGACTCTGCAGGGGCAATTGGTACAGGCACAACGTTTTTGGTTTAGATGCAAACACAGATGCATAGTCAGGCACAGGCTCATGCCCAGGCATTGGCACAGGTATAGGGACAGTTGGCAGTTGTTCAGACTCAAGTTGATACTTTGACAGCTGAGCGAGATAGTGCTAGATAGATTGTCTAGAGGGCATAGGAGATGGCCAAGACACTATAGAGAGTAGTTGATGGTACCTTTGTTGCAGATTACATGAGGGAGGTTCTGCGGGCTGGCCGTGAGGTAGAGTTTTATCGGGGTAGGTATCATGATGCAGCAACCTGTTGATCACATAGTTACCTATTCCCCATCGAGATCTGGTCAGATGCGTACCTGGACAGTTACCGAGGGTGTGACATAGCCTCCACGGAGAGATCCCAGAGATCTCGGTCTTTCTAGGGGTGGTGGTGGTACTGGTCCCGTTGGGCCTGCTCATTCTAGTAGCAGCATATCATAGATGTTGTATTTTTGATTCTGAGACATTCTTTTTGAGATATGATGTATATTTTGAGTCGGCTTATTTTTGACAATGTATCTTTTCTCATTTCAGACTTCATTGTATACTTGACATTGATGATATATATATGATATGCAGTGATTTCTATTTATGATGGTTTATTATTCTATGATGAATTCTTTTATTTTATGTGATGATGTATCATGTGATGAAAGATTTTATTTTATGTGATGATTCTAGATGAAATGCATATGCAAGATATATGATGTATGGATGTTAATAATGTTTGATGTTATACATGATGATCTATGATGTATGATAATGGATGTATTTATTTATGATGTTAAATGATGACCTATGATGTATGGATGTGGATAATATGTGATGTTAAATGATGAACTATGATGTATGGATGTGGATAATAATGACATGACATGTATTTATTTCAATGTGATGAAATGTATGGATGGATGTTAATAATTATTTTTATTTTAAATGTGATGATGATGATTTTGTGATGAATGATAATGGATGGATGATGAAATTTTTGTGATACATTTTATGGATGACAAATGATGTATGGGTTAAAAATTAATCATATGCATATGATAATGATGTAATGAATGATATGATGTAATGAAAATGATGTATTTATTTAAATGATATGATGTTGATGGACGATAATGTAATGAATGATGAAATGATGCTCCTATATGTTTTTGATGATTTTTGGTTTAAATGTCAAGTATACTCCCTCATATTTGTAGAAAAGATAATCATTAATTGGAATTCCTTATGCAACAATCACTCTGTAGATGTAGAATTTATTATGAATGCAATCTAATTTTAGCATGCAACTATATGTAGACCATTTTTATTTTAACAGTACTTTTGTGTTTGGTATCATCATAGATATTTTTAGGATGTTGAAAGTGAGTACAAGTGTAAATGGTATATGTTAGACCAATAACAACCTGAGTACTACTTTCATGATTTTTGATATTGCAAGTGAACACAAGCATCTAGGTATAATTGAACTGAGATGACCTGAGCATTCATTGTGTAAACATGCAGTGATTAATCATTTTAATGTGTGAATTGTGAATGTCATCGGTGATACATTTGCATAGCACATCCCCCGACAATTCATACATTCATATGATTAACTTACAGACAACAAACAATAAAAATACCATTCTTCTTCCTTGTTTCTCTAGTTCATTTACATCATCGAGTTACTCCAAAGTAATGATAATATCAACCAAAAATACAATTATCCACCTTTTACTTAGAGTCTTTCAAATCATTATTCAGATTAGATCATCCATCCTCATTTTGTGATTTATTTTTTTTGGATTTTTCAATATTTTGACAAAAGACCTGACCTACTAACTTATCCTAGGGGTCTCGGGGGCTAATCAAAGATTATCCTTGCCTACGTTACACACACAGAGACCACGTAGTTCGACTAACACAAACCTATGTTTTTGGATTTTTCTTTTCTAGACTAACTTTTTGACTTGTTTTTTTTTTGGGATTTTCTAATATGATATGGATGTTTGATGCTTTTTCGATGGTGATTGATGTTGCACTTTAATTTTTTTTTGTTTTCCTATCATACTGTTGTTTTCCCATTTGGTGAGACCGATGTTCTCATTGCCCCTAGTGATATCCAGATGTTTTCCCCTAGCTAGAGTGAGACATGACCATGTGACATGATTTGATAATGGATGCAATGATGGAAAGACTAATGATATGATATGAAATGGTAATCACTGCTAGACTAATGATCCTGATATGTATCAAAATAGATGGGAAAGCTGATTTAGAATCACATACGATGCCTGTTTCCAAGTTTTCACCATATGTTTTGATTACACTCTTTGTTTATTTTATTTTTTTCCTTTTCTCATTTTTCTCTTTTTTTTGTATTTTTTGTTGCCAAGACGCCTGTTTGTCAGGTTTTCGTCAAGGAAACCCTTTTTCAAAAGTTTGACCCATGCACTAGGAATTTCAGTATAGAACTTTCTGAGATGGATACTGTTGCTAGGTTCATCAAACAATTCCCCTTCTGACGTTTTCAGTTGATAACCCCTTGATCCGTACACTGATATGACGAAAAAAGGACCTAGCCAATTACGCTCAAATTTCCCTTTCTTTTCCCTGTCCTGTTGATTTCTCGAGTTTTCTTTTAGAACCAAATCGCCAACTTGAAAAATCCTAGGTTTTACCCTATGATTGTAACTAGATGTTCGTTGCTGATATGTTGTGAGATGATTAACAGCTTGTTGACGATGCTCATCCAATAATTCTAGCTCTTGCAATCTGGATGCCCTATAGTCCTCATATGAAATGATTCCTCTAAGTGATACACGGAGTGATGGAATCTCTACTTCAATAGGTAGTATGGCCTTTGATCCATATACCAAGGCGTATGGTGTTGCTCCTGTTGGTGTTCTGATACTGGTTTTGTAGGCCCATAGTGCGGGATTGAGTTGAACATGCCAATCATGTCCAACATCATTTATCATCTTCTTGAGGATTTTTAGAAGTGTTTTATTAGAGGCCTCTGCATGGCCATTTCCTTGCGGATAGTACGGGGTTGAGAAATGATGTTGGATATGGAATTTTTCAAACAATTCTTGAACATCTTGGTTTTTGAAAGGTCATCCATTATCAGTGATAATAGATTGAGGAATGCCATACTGACATATTATGTAATTCAAGATGAAATAAGAGATCTTCTTCCCCGTGATCGTTGTAAGAGGCACTGCTTCTATCCATTTTGTGAAATATTTTGTAGCTGTTATTATGAACTTATGTCCATTGGATGAAGAGGGATTTATTTTTCCTACCAGATCTAGGCCCCATTCACAAAAGGGCCATGTTGATGTGAAGGGATGCAGTTCTTGCACTGGTGCATGAATCAAATTATTGTGAATCTGACACTTTTGACATTTCTTTACAAACCGATAAGATTCTTTCTCCATGCATGGCCAATAATATCCTAAATGGAGGAGTTTCTTTGCTAGAGTTATTCCATTCGAATGAGTGCCACAAATACCCTCATGAACTTCACGTAAGGCCATCTCAGATTCTTTGTGTTCCAAACATCAGAGTAAGGTACCATCAAGACCTCGACGATAAAGGATGTCAGTGATTAAAGTATGTCGGGAGGATTGGCAGATAAAATTACGTTTTTGGTTCCTGGAAAGATCGAGAGGAAGGATATTATCTTTCAGGTACGCATAGGTTTTTTCATAGATGGAGGTTTCAATGGTCTCTAGATGGCATATGGTGTTGGATTCTGAATTAATGTGAGAAGGACATGGTACTTGTTCTACCATAAACTCATAACAACCTTATTTCTCTGGCAATTGTAATAGTGAAGCGATTGTGGTCATGGCATCTGCAGCTTTGTTCTCCACCCTTGGAATTTGATCAAATTTGATGTTGACAAAAAACTACTTTAGATCATCTATTTGCTGCTTGTAAGGCATCAAATTTTCATCCTTGGTCTGAAACTCATCATTTACTTGATAAATGACTAGTTCAGAGTCCCCATATACTTGTAGGTCTATGATCCTCCATTCAATTGCTATCTTGACCCCAATGATCAATGCTTCATATTTTGCCACATTATTTGTACATTGAAACATCAGTCGATATGATTTTGGGATGGTGTGTCCCTGGGGAGTGATGAACAAAATCCCTGCTCTAGATCCTCACTGTGTGTATGATCCATCAAAATATAATATCCATTATTGTGGCATCACTGTTAGAATGTCCACATATGGAAACTCCACGGTCATGGGTCGGTCATCTAGTAAAGGAGCCTCAGCCAATTGTTCGGCGATTGCTTGACCCTTGATGGCTTTTCTATCAACATATTGAATATCAAATTCACTTAATAGCATGACCCACTTGGCTAGTCTACCTGTTAAGGCAGCCTTACTAAGTAAATATTTTAAGGGGTCGCTATTTTCTATTAGCCTAATTGTATGGGTCAGCATATAATGTCTTAGCTGTTGAGTAGCAAACACCACTACTAAGCATGATTTCTCTATGAAAGTGTAGTTTATTTCATAGCCATTTAATGTCCTATTGATTTAGTAGATGGTGTGTTCCTTTCCTTTATAATCCTCCTGTGCCAATAATTCTCCTAAAGATATATATGTTGTTGTAATGTACAATATCATAGGTCTTCCTTCAGTTGGTGGCATGAGAATAGGTGGTGACATTAGATATTGTTTGATTTGATCAAACGTTGTCTCACACCCATTATCCCATTTAAAAACAACATTTTTATGCAAAAGGTGATTAAATGGGTGACTCTTGTCCACCAACTGGGAGATAAATCTCTTGATCGATTGGAGCCTTCCCTGTAGTGATTTGAGTTGACTAATATTTCTAGGAGGCGGTATTTCCATTATTGCCTTGACTTTCGCTGGATCCACTTCAATGCCCTTTTCTGAGACAATGTACCCCAACAGTTTCGCTGATGTGACCCCAAAGACACACTTCTTGGGGTTTAGCCTAACATTGAATTTCTCTAGCCATGTGAATATTTTTCTCAGGATATGTAGATGTCCTTCCCTTGTACAATATTTTTCCAGAATATCATCCATGTAATCCTCCATGAAGGTGTGCATCATATCATGAAAGATTGTTGTCATTGCTCTTTGATAGGTGGCTCCTCCGTTTTTCAAACCAAATGGCATGACATTCCAATAGAAGGTTCCCCATGGACATGTAAATGTCATCTTTTCTTGATCTTCTGGAGCTATTTTAATTTGATTATATCCAGAAAAACCGTCCATGATTGACAACATGGCATGCCATGTCGTCAAGTCCACAATGATGTCTATATTTGGTAATGGAAAATCATCCTTTGGGCATGCTTTATTTAGGTCTCTAAAATCCGTATATATCCTGAAGCTATTGTCTGGCTTTGAAATAGGTACAATGTTTCATATCCACTCGGCATAGTCAATAGACCGTATGAATCCAGCATCCAACAATTTCTTTAACTCGGTCTTTACCATTAATGCGATATGAGGATCAATTTTTCTTAATTTTTGCTTCACAGGCTTGATTCCTGCAGGCAAAGACAAATGATGCATAAGAAGATTTGGATCCAAGCCTGGCATATTGGAATATGACCAAGCAAATTTGATGCTTCTTTCCTTAAAGAAATTGATGAATTTTGGTCTCTCTTGATCTGTCATGGATTATGCCAGATGTAGGATTTTTGCTTTCTCTTTAGTGTCGATGTTAACAGATTGTGTTGGTTCTACCAGAACTGATGAGCACTCATGATAATGTTCTAGAAGAGTGTCAAGTCTCCCATATTTTGGTGCCTCAGAGAGGTTTTCACCATTAGATACATTCTTTATTTTATCTTTTTCCAGATCTAATACTGCCATAGAATGGTTTTCACTATTAGATCTATTATCCCTATTTTTACTTTTGCAATTGAAATATTTGACACCCTCCTACCGAGTCACGTTGTTATGAGTATTACAGATAGAACTCGTACCAGGTTCATCATGACATAGGAAATTCACAATGACATCGTCGTTTGCAAATATTGGTACAGTCAGAGGTTTGGCAGGTTCCCAGTCAATAAGTTCTGGATGGATTAATGGCATGAGGTCATCGGAATCATTTAGGTTGATGGATGTAAGGGTTCGGACAACCATTTCATCATAGTTGTTATTTGGAATATCGAGGTCAATGATGGTACCTTCTTCAAGATCATCTAGCTCACTTGATGTTTGTTCGTCCCCACTTGATTCATCGATATTTAGTGATCTTGATACGAATGGTCTAGACCCAGAGCTTTGTCCCTCCTCACGCATAGGTGCATATTGTTGTATTACATCAATTTGAATATCGGTGCAAGATAAATTGGAACACAGATCCCACTCATATTCATTTGAATCCATTTCAGAGCTATCTCTAAGCTGAAGGATTCTTTCTACAACCTTCCTTGTCATCTCTTGTTTTTGTTCTTCAGAGTATCCCAGTCTTGTCTTCTCTTTTGATTGGAGAGTGAGGGGCTAAATTGGCTCAATTATTCCTTCCTTTCTTAAACCAACAGGTCCTTTTCCCTCATAACCCATTTTTCTAGGATAGCTTTCCCTTTGCCATATTTGTATGTATTGATATTGACATTCTTGATACTGCTATTTGATGTCGATGGTTCTTCATCTTTGTATAACCAATCAAGGATTGCTTTGTTGCCTGATTCGTCCTCTATGGTATCGGCTTTTACAAAACCTTTCTTCTAGAACTGTGACAGGTAGTGATGTTTCATGTTTGATCATGGATGGTTGGCCATATGTCTTTGGAGATGGCATTAACTGTGAAAGATTAAGCGATTACTCCATAGAATATTGCCCCATTCCCTTGTCTGTCAACTGGACCTGCTCTTGAGATTTCTATGATAAAGAATTTTGGGGATCTGAATTTTCTGTTAATTGAGTGTCAACAAGATTTATATCTTTTTCTTTATCCTTCTTCTCTACCCATTTGGTGATGATATTTGGACATTTTTCTTCATTTGATGACTTTGAACTGGATGCTTCCCGATTGTGAGGCACAAAGGTATCTTGAGAGTTTCTAAGTGTGTCACAATGTTGAGGATGATTATAATCAGTAGATACAGTCACCTCCTTTCCATTTACTGGGAATTTTAAGCATTAGTGATATGTGGAAGGTACTACCTACATTTCGTGGATCCAGGGACATCCTAAGAGTATGTTGTAAGTCAAATCTTTTTCTAGTACTTGACATGCTATGTGTTTCATCATTGGTCCTACTTGAACTGGTAACACAGTTAGTCCTTTTGAAGATCTTTCTTCCTCATCATATGCTTTTATGGTCATTTTCCTTTGGGTATCAATAGCATCATCGAAATACCCTAGTGTACGGATTAACTTTAGAGTGCAAATGTTCAAACCAACTCCCCCATCTATTAAGACTCTTTTGACACAATGATTGTGGATCAAGACTTCGATATGAAGTGTAGTGTTATGGGGATGGTTGAGTGAGACATCATCATGTTCAAATAATGATAGATAATGTGGGGTAGTCAAATTCCCCACCATAGCTTGGAATTGGCAAACACCTAGATTTTTCGGCATCGTAGTGGCAACTAGTGCTTGTTCTAGAACCTCTTTATGTGATGGAGATAGTTTGAGGAGTTCTAGTATTGATATCTACACTGGAATGTTTTGAAGATAATCGACAATGTTGTAATGATATGGAGGTGGATATGCATTTTTAGACCCAACTCCCTTTAACACTACCTTGGATTGCCCCCCTTGTCATTACATTTTTTGGCTGATAGTCCTGCCGTTTTCTAATTTTTATAATGTTTATTTGATTTTCAGGGACATGTATGCTTGGGAGAAAATCCAAAGGGGTAGTGTCATTGGTTTCGTGTTCGTTCATGTTGTGACCAACAGTATGATCACTTTCTACTTCGGTAAGACAAAGGATCATTTTATCGTAGATATGATTGATATTTTTACCTTTGTTGTTCGTAGAAGATGATGCTCCTTTGTCATAGTTTGGTAAAGGGTCCTTGAAGGCTGAATTATCATTATTGTTTTGGGATCCCTCTATATACACCTTGTTATTTTTTATTAGATCTTGAACTGCATGTTTTAATTCCATGCAATCATTAGTTTTGTGGCCTTTATTGTTGTGGAAGTTGCAGTAATTTGAGTCATTCCACCATGGTGGTTTGACCTTTAGATCCCAAAATCTTGCTTCTCACGTAGTGATAAGACCACTAGTAACTAGTTCTTTCATCGATGATTCCAATGTTTGGCCTAAAGGTGTAAACCTACGCTGTTTGATGGTTTTTGGTATGATTGTGGTTTTGTGACTTCGTTGTTCTGAATGACATTTGACTTGACGATTTGATCGTTGTTTTGATTTGTTTTTGAAGTAGATGTTGTCAAGTTGAAAATTGGTTTGGCATTTTGTAAATCACTTGTCATTTCGTTGGTAGTCGTATTTCGGTTCTTTTGCCAAAATTTTGGTTTATCACTGTTGGGGTATTGATTTAAGGAGTTCATGTTATTTGATTTGTCATTGAAATTTTTAATAACCCCTCTTTTGACTAGCGCTTCTTCAATCTTAAGGCCATTTTCTATCACATTTTCAAACATAGGAGGACATTATAATTCAAGTCTATAACTCATCTCCTCTATCAAGTTGTCGATGAACAACTCTATTTTCTCTTCCTCAGGAATGGATTGAGGATATCTAGCGAACAGTCATCGCCATCTATGTAGAAAGGACAAGAACATCTCCCCTTTGTTTTGTTTTATGTTATATAGATCCTTTATCGTAACATCGTGTTGGACGTTAAAAGAATACTAGGAGATTAACCTGTTGACAAGTTCTTCAAAAGTCCTGATACCTGGTTGTAATTTTGAAAACCATTCCATACATGAACCTCCCAAGCTTCTTGGGAATAATCTCATTAGGTAAGTTTCCTCTTAGGCAAACTCTAGGCTCATGGTTTTGAATTCCCGGATATGATCGATCGGATCTATTTTTCCATTGTATTTATCGTACTTGGGGAATTCACAGTGTCTAGGAAAACGTATCATATCAACTATTGAGCCGAAAGGATAAGGAAAAATGTCTTGTACTACATACCTTTTGGTACTCCCTTTTGTCATATCATGTATCTATTGTTGTAAGATTTGCATTTGGGATGTTAAAGCAACAACCGGATCTATTGCTTGTGTGGGTTGTGGTATTTCAGTCTCACTTGTTCCAGGTGCTTCTTTTAGATGATTTACGTCAAAGTCCTTAGGAAGTTTAGCACCTAATTCAGCCAACATTAAGAGATATTTCTCCATGTCTTGTTCTAAGATTTTTTCCATGAATTTATGGAATTTGGGATCCTGTTGGGCTATTTGAATGTCCTCTGGAGTTATTTCATTCTTATCATTTTGATGCAGACTGTTCCAGGGATTTTCTTCTGCCATTGTATGTGATGTTTCAAGTTCTTGTTCTAAGAGTCTCTATTTTTGTGACCTAGTGAAGATTGGCATACAAGTTTTTGTTCTTTCTTCCAAAATTTGATCTTCTATGTTGGAAATGTCAAGTGAATTTTTAACAAAGTCGAATAAGATGATAGATCTTATTGATAAGACTAGGTTAAAAATTTGATTACTATACATTATTTCATGATAAAGGATGATATTATCCTGATGATGAACCTTCAGCATAATAATGGATTGTGCTTGATTTGACACTTTTGATTTGCAAGATCTGTGTTTCAGTTGATAAGAGTGGAAACTTGTACGAACCTATATGATTTCGGTTTCTAGACAGTGATTCTGATAAAAAGATACTTGTGTTCTGATAAAAATTTGTGGATAAATGACAGACTGACTGACTGGTATGATTTGGAACTCTTTGTTTTGAAAGCGCTAAAACAGAGTTCAGGGCCGCTAAAATAGGTGATGCAAGCGCTATTTCACAGAAGCGCTAGAAAAGAGTTCAAAAGCATTGAAACGGACGATGGAAGCGTTATCTTTACAGATACACTAATACAGTGCTCGAAAGTGCTAAAAAAGGTGATGGAAGCATTATCTTTACAGATGCACTAAAATAGTGCCCGAAAGCGTTGAAAGAGATGATGAAAGCGTTGTTTGATGGAAGCGCTAGAATAATGACTGTAAGCGCTAAAACAATGTCTGGAAGTGTTATTTTATGAAAGCACTAAAATAGTGACCCGAAGCGCTGAAACAGGTTTCCAAAGCGCTAAAAATAGGACTTTTAAGACTCCCTATTGTAAAACTTGACTAGGCCTTGTGGCATATTCTATCATGGGTTGTGGAAAATAGGACTGACGTATGCATTGACTATGGTTGTGCTATTGTGTGAGAGCTCTCCTTTGGAAGAAAGCTCGTGAATAGAGTGGTTCTATAGCGTAATCAAGATTATGACCTCTAGAAAAGTCATGATATCTATGAATGAAGGTTCTATGTTGTAAAAAGATCTTTCGATTTTGATATAGAAAATGCCTTCTTCTTAAATTATCCCGACAACTGAGTGGTCTCTTGGGTTTGGTGATTTTGATTGCTCTCTTGACAAACGTAGTTGACTTCCACTTTCAAATCATGAATTTCTTGACCTGATTTGACTTGTTTTTCGGATGATCTTTTATCTGATTTTATTAATTTTCTGAAAACACAACAAGCAAATTGTAGAATAATGGTTTTAATCTGAATAGATAGTGTGTATTCAAGAACCCCGAATGGTCCTTATTAATTTTCACAGGTTGCTTTGACAAATGTACACAAATCAGACAAACTCACACTTAAGGTCAAATAGGTCATCGTTATACTCAACAACCCACATCTTGAAATTGTGTTGACGCACACAGTCGTGTCACCCCCTAGAGGGCGCCCGTGTTTTTGTTGTTTCTAGGCGCGTACTTAGAGTTGGATTTCTCACCCTCTGAGAAAACAGTCCTTGGCAATTATATGGTGAGTGTCTTTGGGGCAGATTCTTCCCTCCCCTTGCACTGTGAGTATAACAATTTTTGGTTACTGACTCGGTGAGATACTACTCTATGGTTCATAGATAGGGCTTTCGTGCGGTGCGGCAATTGATAAAATCCCTCAGGAGACCTCCCAATCTTTAGAAAAAATATTTTGGGGATGGTTATATTGCTCACTACCGTCAAGTTGGACTTTCATCAACAACTTGCATTTTGATTAGAGTGTGTTGGAATCCTTGGCTTTAGGCGTTCCCACTACGGCAGGCCTTCTAAAGGTTTTAACAAAAGGGTAAATTTGCATGAAAATAAGGATGAGTCTGGCACTTTGATCACCCAGTTAAGGGGAGAGCATAAGCCTAATCGCCACACAAGCACAATAGATAAATTGTTTTGTTTTAAGCCCAAAAAGACAAATTTTCTAATCTATGTGAAGATTTTGCTTCACAAAAATCATGATGTTCTTTTTAACTGATACTGCAAAAGTGCAATGGCTACCCTAGGATTGATAAATTTTTAAACCAAATAACTATCCTAGGATTGGTTCATTTTAGTCTAACTGTAAAAAATTAAATTTTGGTCACGGTCACGTTGGATCCAGTTCGAATTTACAAAAGCGCTAAAACAGTCCACTAAAGCGCTATAGTTTTTACCTGATGTGCTAAAATCGGAAGCGCTGAAACAAGACACCGAAGCACCAAAGTTTGCCACGAAAGCACTAAATTAGCTTTTCTAGAAATGGGTGCCCGATGCACCGAAACAGGTCATGGAAGCGCTAGAGTTGAAAGCGCTAAAAATTTTGGCGTATGCGCTATAGTATCATGGAAGTACCGAAACAGAACATAGAAGCGCCATAGTTTTCCATGGATGCGCTATAGTTTTTAATGAAAGCGCTGAAATAGAACACGCCAGAAACCTGCACGACACTTTTTAGAAAAATTGATAAAAATATGGGGTTAAGGCCCCACGGTGGGCACAAAATTGTAAGTGTGAATAAGGTATAAAGAAATAAAACACTTCTTAATGAAACATTGCATCAAACATTAAGCTAATTAATCAATTGAAAGCATCTCATTGTCTCTTATCTTCAAAGATTTATTAATTTATGTGCTCTCAGATTTAAATAACACTATAACTATTAAAATGACAATCTAAAGAATGGACTGATGCTGATGCAATGATATGAAGTTAATATGATAAAATCTAGATGATAAAAGAAACTAATATAGCATGGATTGACATAAAAACTGCTAAATGCAGCTACAGGAGGCAACCATGATTGTGAAAGCTTGAATGTTGGATGTTGGATGAATTCTTGATGCTTGATGCTGGATGCTTGATGAAATTCCTGTAGAGTAAACTTGATAACCTGGGATCCTTTTCTTGGTTGAATGAAGCTTTATTTATAGATTTCCTGGCTATAGAAATGTATAGGGATGGCAAAGAGAGGCTTGGATTCAATCTGGAGGATTGATTGGTGAAAGATGGAAGAGATTGAGAAGATTTTGGAGATTGTCTCTACCCATGTAAACACCAGACAAGAGAAGAGGAAAGATTGATGGAGGAGGATTGAGAGATAAATTTGCAATTTGTCTCCAATTCTTCCCGTGAAGTTTCAATCAATTAATTTTGACATAAATTAGACATAGGATATCTAATTTGATTTGTGGAAATATAGAGGAATATTCCTTATGCCTTTATTTATATATTTTTTATTTATCTAAATTATCAAAAGAGGGATAAATAATTTAATAAAACAAACTATAGAAGTTGTTTATTAAATTAAACAGAAGAATATGGCAATTAATCAATAAAGTGTTTAATCTTTATTTAATTAATTTAAGATTGATGTCATAGAATAAAATAGGGAAATAATAATTAAATCAAACAAAGTATTTAATTTTGTTTATTTAATTAAGATTAGAAGAATTTAAATGTGAATGTGAACGTGAACTATATAAATAAATATTTCTATTTATTCAAATAGTAGAGGAAATAGGATAATTAATCAAATAATTCATATTTAATTAATTGAATTCTCCAGACCAATTTTAGGTGTATACAGATAAATCGTGGGGAAAACCCTTTTGGGTGCAAACACCACACTCCAAAACCTACACATTGTATTATCAAATCTTGAAGATGATTACAACACACTTTCAATACAAGTTCTTTAGGAGTATACATGAGTGTTGAATTCTAGATTAATTATGATAGCATAACAATACCTACAAAAACAACATATTAAACCCACTCCAAGACACCCAATTTATAGGGAATACAAGCATGAAGGTAATTTCTAGAACAAGCTACAAGAGATGGGTGTCCAAATCCATGTGGCACATTTTTCAAACACATATTTGACTCTTGTGACACTTTCCACATGATTCCTAACCCCCCTTACATCTCTCCATACATGGGTGCCCCAAATTTCCCCTAATAGTTATGACAACTGCCTTGCAATGTCATAGAATCTATCATATATGACAACTCTTGTAGTTGTAGGAGAATCTATCATAATTGAATAAATATAGAAGATGTCTCTTACATTCTCGTATAGCCTATGATAGGTCAAACTTGGGTGCCTACCTTCCCCATGCAAAGATTCCTTCCAACACTTGTCCAGCCTATCATAGAATCTAGCTCTTACACGTCATGAGATCGTCATAGGAATCCGTCATAAAAATATGTCCTACTTTGTCATGGAATCCCTCAAAGATGTTGACACATGTCAAGGAATCTCTTCCCAAAGTGGGATGCTTGCATTGTCATGTGGAGACCACAGCATCCATGTCATTTCCTAATATTTCGCCTCTCGATATGCTAACAACTCACCGTGCCAAGTCACATTAGGTGATAAATTAATATTAGCAAGAAAATACAACATAAACATTAATAAATTAATATTTTAATGCTAGGAATTTGCAAAGGTTGAGACACCTTAATTCCAAACATTCTCCCACTTGTCAAACACCTTTCAAGAGCCAATATAATTAGGTAATCAATTGCTAGGGTCTGAAAGGCCCACAGACTTTGAACACCATCTAAACTTTTTTGTGTTCACTGGCTTTGTCACTAGCCATGAAACGACTAAGGACTCCCATTGCTTGGGAAATGTTTGGTCTTGTAAAAACCATGTCATACATCAAATTGCTAACAACACTAGCATAAGGTACTCTCATCATAATCTCCACCTTGCTAGGATATTTTGGACAATCTGAAACTGATAACTTTATCCCCATCACAATAGGAACACACAATGGTCTACAATATGCCATGTTGAATATCTTCAACACAAAATTCACATACTTACTCTATCCTAACTAAAGTTTTATGTTTTCCCTATCTCTCCTAATTTCCATACCTAGAATGTACTTAGTTGCACCTAAATCCTTCATTTAAAACTGTGTTGAAATCTAAGACCTCAAATCAGAAATCAAATATTTTCCATTCCCAATGAACAACATATCATAAACATAAAATGCAATAATGAGAATATGATCATCAACTATTTTGAAATAGACACAATGATCTTATTTTGATCTCATAAATCCCAAACTCAACACAAAGGAATCAAACTTTTTGTACCACATCATATGTGATTGTTTCAAACCATACAAAGACTTCTTCAATTTGCAAACCAGTTTTTCTATACCTTTATCAATGTAATGCTCTAGTTATGACATATACATCTCTTCCTTCAAGTCACCATGAAGGAAGGTTGTCTTCACATCTATCTATTCAATCTCTAAATCATATGGAACAACAAATGATAACAAAAATCTAATGGATGTTAGCTTTACAATAGGAGAAAAAATCTCACCATAATCAATTCCCTCAACTTGGGAATAACCCTTTGTGACTAACCTTGCTTTATATCTCTCAACACTGTCATCTAAACCATATTTTTTCTTGAACACCCATTTGTAAACAATGGGTTTATGTCCATCAATCAAGGGCACCAGATCCCAAGTATTATTTATTTTTAATGCAACCATTTCTTCATCCATGGCCTTTTTCCTTGAATCTAAATCATGCATATCCATAGCCTCCCTTATGGTCCTAGGATCATCAGTATTAGAGATCAAATAAAAAATACAACTTGAATCATGCAAATAATATCCAAACCTATCAAGTTGTCACCTTATCTATGTAGACCTTCTCAAAGGTTGAGATTGAGGTTCTTCATTCTCATCTAAACTTTTAGAGCTACTTGAGCTCTCCTCATCAACAAGTCTATCAAGTTCTTCTTTCATAGGGGTAGGAGGAATCTGAACCACATCCTCCTTCTTTTCTTCTTTCTCTAGTTGTGGCACAACTATAGGAGTAACTAGTTCCCTGAAAATCACATTTCTGCTATACAAAACGTTTTTGGCCACCAGATCCCAAAGCTTGTATCCTTTCACACCAATCCCATAACTAATGAATATATATTTTACAGCCTTGTTCTCCAACTTAGACCTCTTCTCCCTAGGCACATGAGCATATGCCTCATAACCAGATACTTGAATATGTCTCAATGAGTACTTTTTACTAGACCATGCCTCCATAGGTGTCTTATCCATGAGTGTTGAAGTAGGTGACATGTTAATCAGGTAGTAGGTAGTGGTAACAACTTCAACCCAAAACTTTTATTCAAGGATAGCTCCACTAAGCATACTCCTAGCCCTATCCATCAATGTTTTATTTATTCTTTCTGCAACTCCATTATGTTGAGGGGTGTAGGGAGTTGTCTTATTCCTTTCAATCCCATGTTCTTTACAAAACCTATCAAAATCTATCAGAAAAACTCATCGCCACTACCAATCCTCAAATATTTAATCTTTTTATCCTTTTGATTCTCTACAAGAGCTTTAAACTCTTTGAATCTATTAAAGACTTCATATTTTCTTCTAAAGAAATAAACCCATGTCCTTCTACTATAATCATTAATGAATGAAATGAAATAATAAAATTTTGGAATTTAAGAAATATTAACAAGACCAAATACATCATAATGAATCAAATCCAACACCTCAGAATATTTGTGAGAACTATAATGAAACTAAATACGGTTTTTCTTTTCATAAATGCAATGTTTGCAAAACTCAAACTCAAGATTACAATCATTCATCTCCTCAACAATATTTTTATTTTTTAGGGTTCTAAGACCCTTCTCGCCAATGTGACCAAGCCTTTGGTGTCATAACATATTTTTCGTTGTTGGAAGTTTCATCTCTGTAGAATGAGCACCCTTGGGTACCCAAAAAGAACGTCCATCAGAAGTAGATGCAACAATATTCTTCACTATTGGTTTTGATGGTGAGGATAGTAACTTTGAAGATCTCTTCTTCATAATAGAAGAACTATTGCACTGCATAGTGCATGCATCAAGCTGAAATAGAGTGTCAATCTAAACACCCTTAGCAAGCACCATATCTCCTC
Source organism: Sequoiadendron giganteum (assembly GCA_007115665.2). NCBI lineage: Eukaryota > Viridiplantae > Streptophyta > Pinopsida > Cupressales > Cupressaceae > Sequoiadendron > Sequoiadendron giganteum. The sequence continues at coordinate 325,191,261 of CM021109.1, read as the reverse complement.
TCATCATCTTGTATCTTCCATTTAAAAAAATAATTGCACACCCACATCATTCAATTTACTTATAGATAGGTTCCATGCCAAACCAAGGATATGCAATACACCATTTATCCCCTTCACTCATCCATCATGAAATATAATTTTGACTCTTCCACGATCAACAATCTTCAAGTGAGAGTCACCACCGAAGTACACCTCTCCGCCATTGTACTCCTCATACTTCAAGAACCAATCTCTATGAGAATTCATGTGAAAGGATGCACCCAAATCTATCAACCACAAATAATCTAATACATGGGCTGCCAAGGCTGTAATAAATGATTCTCCATCATCTTGAGATGAATTCTCGGATTCAAAATCATAGAAAGACTTATTTTCTTCTTCTCCTTCTTGCAATCATTACGAAAGTGACCAGTTTTGCCACAATTCCAAAAAAAATCCTTGGTCTTCTTACTAGGAGATTTCGATGATCTTCTTGGATACTTTGACTTAGACTTCTTGTCTTTCTTTTTGCCTCTCTCCTTTGGTCTTCCATGAACTGCAAGGGCCTCCTTGGCCATCTCAAAAGAATTACTTTGCATCTCTTCAAATAATAGTGAGGCAACAACCTCATCCATCTTGAAGGTGGAAGTATTACTTCCAACAGCCATAACCATGTGATCCCAAGAGTCTAGAAATGAACACAAAAGAAGCATGCAATAGTATTTTTCATCAATCTTTCCAATAGAACCAATTTGTGCAACCAACATGTTAAATACATTTAGATGATCTGCAACGGATCCTCCATTTTCAGAGAATACATCTTCTTTCTTAGGAAAATCTTGTTTATGAGGGATTTAGCTTGGTAGACATCACCAAGATTCTTCCATAGAGAAGCATAAGTTTTCTCTTCATGGACATTTAGGAGGACAAAATTAGCGAAACAGAGTCTAATAAGACCCTTGGCTTTCCTATCCATGAGATCCCAATATTCTTGTTCCATTCCTAATGGTTTGGATCTAGAAATACTAGCCCATAGGTCACAGTCTACGAGCATGTATTCCATCTTGAGCTTCCAAAGCTCAAAGTTACCACTATTAAAATTCTCCATCTCGATTCTTCCAGATGTGTCAGCCATCTCTTCTGTAAAAAATATTTCAAACTCACTACACATGATCCCACTCAAATGAAGATCAGTACAAAAACCCTCTACCCAAAAACTAGGATCAAAGGTGATCAAGCTCTGATACCAACTGAAAGGAAGCAAGGTATGTGAAAATGCTTCATAATGTTGATCTAAGAGGAGAGATGTACAATTTTAATTATTTTACAGTTACAATATGAGATGCACAATAGGAAAATTATTACAACACATCCAAGTAAAATAAGCTCACAACATAAGATATATCATGGGGAAAACCCTTTCGGGTGAAAAACCCCACACTCCAAAACCTGCACAATGTATTATCTAATCTTGAAGGTGATTACAACACACTTGCAATGTAAGTTCTTCATGAGTATACACGAATGTTGAATTCTAGAGTAATTCTAACATCATAACAATACCTACAAAAACAACATACTAAACCCACTTCAAGACATCCAATTTATAGGTAATACAAGCACGAAGCTTCTAGAACAAGCTATAAGAGATGGGCATCCAAATCCATATGGCACATTTTTTAAACACATATTTGACTCCTATGACACTTTTCACATGATTCTTAACCCATCTTACATACCTCCATACTTGGGCACCCCAAACTTTCCCCTATTAGGTATGAAAAATACCTTACAATGTCATAGAATCTATCATATATGACAACTCTTGTAGTTGTAAGAGAATCTGCCATAACTGTCTAAATATAGAACATGACTCTTACATTATCTTATTGTTTTTCATAGTTCAAACTTGGGTGCCTACCTTCCCCATGAAAATATTCCTTCCAACACTTGTCCAACTTGTCATAGAATTCGGCTCTTACCGTCATCAAATCGTCATAGGAATTAGTCATAAGAATTTGTCGTACTTTGTCATAGAATCCCTCAAAGATGCCGACACATGTCAAGGAATCTCTTCCCAAAGTGGGATGCATGTATTTACATGTGGAGACAACAACTTCCATGTCACATCCTATGTCAACTCCCAATATGTTGACAACTCATTGTGCCAAGTCCCATTAGGTGAAAAGTTAATATGAGCAAGAAAATATGACATAAGCATTAATAAATTAATATTTTAATGCTAGGAATTTGAAAAGGTTGAGACACCTTAATTCCCAACACTAAGAATGTAAGGAACTATAGTAGGTTATTCAATCATTTTCTCTTTAGCTTTGTAAAGTTGTCTTATCTTAGGAGGCATGACAAAATTGTTTTGGTTGTCTCTTGGTCGCTTGTAGGAGATAGGAAAATTATTGGTTCTGGGTTGGTCTTAGTTATTTGGAATGTATTTTGGTTCTATCATGGTTTCATCAAGGATAGGAGGCTCAATTATGAGTTGATTCATGTTTCGAAGGGATGGTTCTGCTATGCATTTTGCCTTAAAATTTTGATAGGATTTGAAAAATAAGTCTTCACAAGGTTTAATAGGTTCAATAGGCTTGAACCAAAAAAAATCCAATGAAACTTTTCCACAGGAAGACACGGGATTAAATCCACTATGGTGCACAGTAAAGATTTCATTGTCAAAGGGAAACTTTAAGCATTTATGCACAACCAATGGGACAACTTCCATGGAGTGTAGTTGTGGGTAACCAAGCATCATACGAAATTGATTCAGCATTGGGATGATGGAGAATGAGACATCTAATTGTTTTGGTCCAAATTTTAAAGAGAGGATGATCAAACCAATTGTAGGGAAAGCTAAACCATTATGCATTTTTATCCATTCTTTTGGTTTATCATATGTATCTTGGTAGATTTCATACACAAGAAAGAATTATTCAATTATCACATTCTCTCCATAGACGGGATCAATAAATATCCCATTAGTGGGCTTATCATTGATTCGGCCATCTATTTAAAGAGGACCATCAAGTGCATTTCTGATTATATCCTTAGATGAGAAATCAATTTTAAGAGGTATTTTAGTTTGACCCTTATGAGATTGGATTTCGATCAATCCAACCATATTATCCATTGAAATTTCTTCATTAGTATCCATGTTGTCATCATCCGTGTCAACATTCATCACATCATTCTTTTTAGTTTCACTAGCTTTGACAAATGAAATATTATGATTTGGCATAGGGTTGGTAAATATCTACAAGTTTTGGTTGAGAGGGGTAATAGACTTATCACCCTGATCATTGACACCTCCAATTTTAATATGATAATAATCAATGAGGTCTTTCACAAGATGTTTAAGATGCTTACAATATTTTGTATCATGTCCATTTTTTCAATGATAATGATAATAGGAATTGGATCTAAAGTTTGAAGGTAATGGCTTATTAGGATCAAGGGCTTTAACAAGTGGTAAGGAAATCAAGTTCTTCTCTAGAAGTTGTAACATGGTCTTATGGAGGGTATCGGGTAAGGGAGTAAATTGTCTAGCTGGATCCCCAAATGTAAAAGGATTTGTCTTCTTTATAGAAGACACTTGGTTATCAACATGTTGGGTTGGTTGAGGGGGATTTAGTTGCAAAAATAATTTATTCTATTTCCTAAAAGGTTGGTAATTATTTTGATTTACAAATTCAAACTTTTTAGGGCGGCTAGAGGTGGGTTTTGTTTCATGACTACTAACTGAGTTTTGATAATCATGAAGGGTGGTACACAAGTGTATGAAGGAAACTTCATCATGCCAAGCTTATCTTTTATTGTAGTATATAAGTTCTCAATGAACATTCATTGAAGGTGGGGATTGGGAATATTTACATCAATTTGGGAATAAAACAATTGGTAGTGTAAAATAAATCTAGTAAACTTTTCATCATCCTTTTTCTTACATCTCATTAAATCAGCTAATGTCATCTTAGGGGTCATATGCACTTGGAAATGGTTGATAAATGTCTCAACAAGTTCATTGAATAAACGAATTGAATTATTTGATAAGGAGGAAAACCATTCTAAATCGGTATCTTTCAAGGACCTAGGGAAAAGCTTAGCCAATAGCTTATCTTCAAGGATGAAATCATTGCATAAGGCGGTGTAAGTGGAAACATGGTTAGAGGGATCTATTTTCCCTCCATATTTCTCAAACCTAGGAATCTCTATACCTTGTGGTATCGGCATTCTTAATATCTCCAAGGATAAGGGATTGCTTTTGACATAGTATGAAGGTTGGCCATTTTGATTTTGTTTTATGGTGGAAATTTATTTTTGAAGGGATGAAACATTTTGTTAAAGTTGGTTAAGGAGGGTGTCATTGGTTGTTTTTTGAGATGGGGGTGGATATGGTGGAGGTGTGTACATGTTGGAAAGGGAAGTGAATGGAACACTTATGGGAGGTAGAGTGGTGGGAGATATGACATGAGATGCCACAAAGGTATAAGGATTGCTAGTGGAAATACCCAAGGTAGAAATGACATTACTAGTCAGTTGCATCATTTTGGTAACTTGAGGGTTGGTATAGGTAGGAATGGAGGCAATGGTTGTAAGGGGAGGAATTTGGGTTCCTCCTTGATTTTGAGTATTGTTGGAAGTTTGAGCATAGCTATTCATCGAGGTAAGATGTTTTCCAAAAATATGAGCTAGTTACATGCAAGTTCTATTCCTTGTTCACTTTCAATTATACAGTGTATGTTATCTATGGTAGGGTTAGCAATGGAAATTTTTTTAGTACTCACTTGGTGTTGTAGGTTTGCTAATTCTTCATGTACTTTTGATGCTCACTAGGACTAATACGCTAGGCTGGGCAATTTAGTCCCAGTTAGGGTTTCTGGGTTGAATTTGGAATCTGCTTCTGGTAAACCAAGATCTACAAAAAACTGCTAAAAAGGTGTATATTGGGAATCATACGCCAAAGGTGGTGATTTAGTCCCAGTATTAAGGTTTGACTTAAACTTTTGTAGCCTCAAGTGACCTTTTGTAGCTTTCATCTTGTCCAATCTCCAAGTTTTAAAAGTTTGAATTATGATCTGTAGGTGAGTTTCTGTGAAGATGAAAGCTTCTCGACAACTTTGACAACTTTTCTACAATCTTGCAATTTTGTCTTCAAAGGATCTTCAATCTCCAAATGACCTAGATCTGCAATCACATATGAAGAGGGGAAAATGTTTTTGTGTAAGGGAATAGGGGTTTGCCTTGGTCAAACCTTGTTTGGGTAATTAAACCTTGATTTAATGGAATGAAATAGAAATGAAGGAATGATGAATAAAAAAATGCAATGTTGCAACTCACCAAACCCTTGTAACAAAAGCTACAATCTTGTGTGAAATGGCTCCAATGGATGTGGATCTTGACTCTTGATCTTGATATGAGATAATGTCTTTGAATGCTTTCTTGAATCATGGAAACCTACATCACAAATGCTAGCTCAAAAATACACATGATGTATGAAGACTTTGACATGATGCATGGATCTTGAATTGATGCTCCAAAATGCTTGATAATCAACTCTTGAATGCTCTTGTGAAAGTACTCTTGATTTCTTATTAACTTGCTAGGATAAATTATGTGAAATAACCTTGTATTTATACTTTTTTAAGCCAAATTTCCTAAAATTGCAACACTACAAGTCGACCCCAGATCTAGGAGAATAAAATCTTGCCAAAAATTGAATTCAAACTAGGTTCAAGCTAAAGTGGGACTCATACAGCAGTTGGGGCATATGATTCTCAGTATCTTAAACTTGGGACACAAATTTCAAATAATATTAAGTTCAATGCAATATTTAGGATTAGGCCTCGAAACCTAGGTGGGACCCATATGCCCAAAGTGGCGTATTTGTCCTAGATCACCAGATTTGAACACATAACCCAAAAACATGAATTGTGATTGGTTATTTAATTTAAATGTCAGGATTATCCTTAGAGAAATACATTAAATAAGGCTTGTGGATGCAAAATAAGACCAAATAAGGCATTGATCTGTTAGGATCTATGACGAAATTTGCTTAGCAAATGTTAGTTTATGTATTCAAAATTTCATGTCTTAAACTTAATTTTAAGCTTTTAAAAAGATATTAAATAAATTAGAACTATAGGAATAATAACACAAAAGAGAAGACAAAGACAACAAATTGATAATGGAGTTCACCAAAATGGCTACATCTTTGGGTCCCTCTCGAACGAGTGACCGATCCTTTATTATGCACCAAATGATTGATTACAAGGCACCTTCAATTTGCTACAAATTATTTACAAAGTCTCCTCGGATGATAATGAAATGAAGAAAAATCCCCTCCTTCAAGTACAAATTAACTTGGCCTTAAGCCTCTCATAGCTATTTGCATAGAGTTGAATAATTTCACTATCAATTTCCTAATTTCCTAACCATTATCCTCTAAAGCCAAAAACCCCCCTTTGAATACAATTTCATATGCTATATGGGGGTTAACAAACATATTTTCCCCATATTTCCCATATCTCCTAAACTAAGCCCTTTAAAATCTAACTAAATCTAAATCTCTTTCAAAAAATTACAAATTCGGGCTTAATACATTTACTTAGGTAGATATACTAATTTAAAAACAATCGTTGCCGAATTATCTTCAAAGCAACTATGTGGTGCAATGGTAGAGGGTAGAGATCGTGGGGGGGAGGTCAGCGGTTCGAGCTGGCCGACCCCCCTAACTTGGCATTTGTATTCTTTAAATGGAAGTAATGCCTTATATATCTCTGAATAACTCACTTGGTGTAATGGTGGAGAGTGTAAATAGGAAGGGGGAGGTTGGCGATTTGACCCTCCCCCATAAATTTTGAACAAAAAAAATCCAACACCGTTCGTGACCTGGTAGATTGTCATGTGGGTGCCACGTGGCGCCCAACCATTGGGCCACATGGCACCTTATTATTTGCCCACATAAGGACACGTGTTAGTCCTTCATTGGTCCAAGTCAATGCCAGCTAGTGCCATGTGTCATGATAACATCATATGCCATGTGGCATGCCCTAATGATGCCACGTCAGCATGTTGGCGTCAACATTCGTACTATCATGGTCAACCTTTTCCCACAAACTTTGACCGGCCATAACTTTTGTGTATGGACTTTGTTTGACGTGATTCAAGCAATGTTGGAATCGGCTCAACAAACACTTCGACATGGCATAGGTTTCTTAAGCATTTGGAACAATCATTTTTTTAGTGAACAAGATATCCAACTAGATCAAGGATAAAGAAGCCCAATTTTAGTAGGAAGGGCCCAAACAAGTGTGAAAATGTAAAGGGATACATTTTTCTACACTACAAAATAAAATAATGATTTTATTTATTTTTAGATAAATGTGTAAACTAAATAAATTAAAATATTTAATTAAGTTTTGGAGGAATGATTAGCAAATTAAATAATTAAAACTTATTTAATTATGTGGATAAGAAGAATGCATGATTTTTAATTAAATAATTAAAAATTATTCAATTAACGTGGATGAGGGAAAATGATTTATTATTTAATTATATGGATTAGAAGATAATTAAAAATTATTCAATTAATGTGGATGAGGGAAAATGATTTATTAATTAAGTAATTATTTAATTAAAGGTGATGGAAGAATAACAATTAAATGATTAAATGATTCAAAATTATTTAATTAATGGAGAGAAATGGGTTTGTTCAATCAAATAATTAAAAATTATTTAATTAATAGTGATTAAAGAGGCAATGAGTGATGATGATAGGAAATGATGAATTAGAAGAATGTGTTAGATATTATATTATATATCTTCTTCGAGCTATCTTGTTCTAAGTTTCATTAAGGTATTCTTTAGTTTTAGATCAAAAAATTTTGATTATTTTAAGTTGCATGATAAGCATTGTAAAACCAAGATAACTACAGGAATTCCTATATTAACTTTGATTAGAACCATGCAAAGGACATATAATTTGTTATAGTTCAAACTTAATTAATTTAGTTTAGAGAAGAACATCGGATTAGTGTGTTATATCAATGAGGTTTTCCTATTCAATTTAGTCTTAGGCTTTGATATTCAAGTTTCAAAGTTGATCACCTTATGCAATCCAATCAAATCCTTGGTCATGTTTGACTTCGAATTACCTTTATTTCTTGTAATTTTGTTGCATGACAAAAAATCTAGAATCAAGTTTTTCATAAGGTCTATTAGAATATGTGGTGACCACATAAATGAAGTAAAGTTAAGTTTCATTTAAGTCCAATTTATACATGAAATTAAGCATGAGAAAATATTGGGTAAATTTTTAACATACAAGAAGTACCCAGTGTGTGATATACTCCCTAGACTTGACTTGCTTTTGTATTTTTTATAATAAAAGTTTGGATTCATGTTTTTCTTGGAGTCCAATTGTTTAATTTGGTTCAAATAATGTGGTGAAATTTTACCACATGTTTTCCAAATCATTTGATGTTACCAAGTGTCACTTTCTTTCACCAATTGTGATATTAAAGACCACTTGGTTGGATTTTAATTGGTTAATAGCATAGTTAGGTCTAAAAATCCTGCAATTTGGACCCTTTTTATGTCCATTGAATCTTTAGTTACCAAATTTCCAACCAAGGTTAAGATATTTGAAGCCTTTAAAATTAAAATCAACATGAATTTTAAATCCTTGTGCTAAATTTAAGTTGAGTTTGAGTAGACTATATTTAATTGATAAATCACATCTAGATTTCCATTGCATCCCTTTGGCCAAAATATTATCCTTGAGTGTTTTGATAGAAGTGGACTTGAGATGAAATTCCAATTTAATTTAATGTGTGATCAAGTCCAGCCTTTGACAATTCATCACCACAACATCTTATTCCATATGTAGTATTGTGAGGGATTTGAATGTTGGTAGTTAGCCACACTAAGGAGAAAATAATTATAATTAAACTTAATCTTGAACTATAATTTAATTTAAAAATTAGGATGAATAACAAAGTCGAGTCTGGGAAAGGATATAAAAGGTCAAATCTTAGTTTTTAAGCCCATTTAGGTCCAAGGTACTAAATAGACTCAATATGTTCATATCAAATCAAGTCAATTATTTGATCGATTTTGAGTCAAGGTAATCTTAGGAGAATCTAAAGTTAAGAATGTATAAATTTGGGCATAATTTGAACCATAATTAAGTCCAACAAAAACTAGTAATCATGGTGAATGCTGAGTTTAACTTAGGTTGCATTGTCACATGAACTTATTAGAATGTGAAACTAGATTTTGGTTACTTAGATAAAAGGAAATCTCAAAAATTATAATATGGTATTTAATTGGAATCAAAGAGATGTCAAGCTAGGAATTCGGTGTGGAGTTTGTACATTTAAATAGGTTCCTTGAGGTCAAAGTTATGTTAAGGGGTGATGTAATTGTGGGGGGAAATCGGAAAGATGCGATAAATCAAATTGAGTGAGTAAAAATTAATTTAAACAAACAAAAAGACAATTCATGCCCATTACTCACGAAATGAAATTACGAAGAACAAACTCAAAGAATGAAATCAAAAGAGAAAACATAACATGAATTCATAAACATAGTTTTACCATCTCGTGTTGAAGTGTGTTCGCAATGATGTTGGATTGTGTGTTGTATCAATGTGAAGCCTCCATTGTGCATGCAAAAGCTTCAAAATCAAGGAATTGAAGAATAGATTGATCTGTCAGGAAATAGATGGATCAATCAGCCAATCAAATCGAGCAATTGGGGAATCGTGATTTACTCAATCATGAAAGTGGGTGAGGATAATTAATTAATTAATCTTTTTGAGTTGAACGTGCAAATCAAGTTTGACTTTTGCAAACAAAGTTATATTTGTTTGTTTTGACCTTTTTGATGATGTTTTGAATAATTATATTTAATTATTCAAATTTAGGGGAAAGTGATTTAATTAAACTATTATGTTTTAATAATTTAATTGATTTTGGAGAATAAAGTGAATTAGCGACATAATTAAATAATTGATGTTATTTAATTAATCAGGAAGACAAAAGTTAGATTAGGACTTTATTAAATAAATAAAATTTATTTATTTGATCAAATTTGATGAAAAATGAATTAATTAAATAATGTATTATTATTCAATTAATAGAAGAAATTAGAGTTTCTGATGCAGTTGATGTGAAATGCAGTGATATTAAGTGATAATGATGTCGATGATGAAAAAATGTCATTTAGGATGTACGATAAGTGTTAGTTCAATTTTACATGTCTATAGTAATCATGACCATTCACTAGTTATCTATGTAAGTTGAGATGGGACATCAATAAATAAAAATTAACAAATAAAATTTTGGACTAGTTTTGTAGTACTAAGTAGTGGGTTGCTACAAATTGTGAGGTTGATTTTAACTTAAAACATAACCCAATTCATCGTATAGACAATTAGAACCCTAATGATATAGATGTGACAACAGATTATAAAATCTAACCATGAAATACATTACAATATAAAATATTTGTTTATTACACACAAAACTACAAACATTTTTTCTTTTCTATCATTTTTATATTCATGTAAACTCGACTCTTTTATCTAAATTAAAAGTAAGAATAAAGAAACGAGAATAAAAGCCATCTACTAGATGTGAAGAATCAACTTTAACGGTCTAACAAATGTAAAGTGTACAACTAAGAAAGAGAAAAACTATTTTTGATTCTCAGGAAATAAAAAATAGACATATTCGCAACCAAATATTTGTGTAGAGGAAGGGCTATATGGAGAATCCTGTAGTGGAGGCCAAAAACAAAAACCCTACCAGAAGAATAAACAATGTGATGTTTTAATTGACTATCGTACACAAAGAATTAAAGAATATTACCAGAGCAGCATTAAAAGCTAAGCTATATCTCATAATATTTGCACTGAGAAAAATATTCCATTAAAAAACTAAGCTAAGTTATAGGGACCGTTCAGATAATCTAATAAAGGACCAAGGATTCTTAATACTCATTGTCCAGTTCTCCTCACCAAACACTTAAAATAATTGCTCAATGACATAATTTATCTTTTAGTTTGCTGACAAGACACAAAGTAAGATGGGATGCTACTGTGATTTTTTCTCTTCTTTTAATTTTTATTTATTTATAAAATTGATTAATATCAATATTGAATTCTCTTTTTTCTATGAATTGAATCTGATCTAAAATATTGATACAAAAACATACATAATTGATTTCAAAAACAATTTTTTAAATACTATACAAATTAAAAAACTTATACCAACTATGAATAATATTCAAATCATCCATTTACTACAAACCATTATAATAATGATCTCAAATTTTTTTATAGATTTGACAGTCAGAAGCTATTTGCCAGCGAAACCCAAAATACTACTTTGGTAGAGTTGCATGATCATTACTGCAAGCCCTTGTTTTCCTCTAAAATATACCATAAAACTGGAAGCAGTGCAGCAGGAGGATAAAGAAAATAAGAATATCTAAGGCAAACCAGAGGTCAATAGTCTTCATCCATAGTGAGGAGGATGTAAATTGAATAAATAACTCCCGGAATATGACCCAGCACTGTTAGAACTAAACATATCCAGTATTCCTTCTGCAAAAGAGTTTCCAATACACAACTTCAATTTAATTGCTAAAGTTAATGATATTAGAAAGCAGAAGAAAGTATAGAAGTAAAAGTAGTTCTCACATGGATTCCAAACTTGATAAGGAGTGGCAGAGGCGGCAAGAAAAGGGCCATGAAGATGTAGAGGCCTGTTAGTGCAGGGTTCTCCCCCATTAGCAGATGATACCAGATAGAGATAACCAACTATACAACCACAATCATTGCCTTCAGTCTTGTGTGAGTATAGTTTGCGATTTACTTGTAGAGGATATGTGCGAATGAGCGACAAAGAGGAGCGTGGAATAGACGAAAGAGAAAAGTGGGTCAAAGCTGAAATGAAAACAGGAATTAAAAGTGCTAAAGCATGCAATGTTGTGGGCTTTGTGACTTTAAAGCAATTCGACTTAACCAAGCAAGGAATAAGCAGTACAAGTAAAAAGAAGATCCTTCGCTAGCCTTCCTTTATCATTGAGTTTTAGATGGTTTTTCACAGATTTATTGAAATGAGAGCAAGTGCAATGAAAGAGAGATGCTTCCACATCATTTGGTCTTGCTTTTGCTCTCCTGAAAGGTCATCTTGAAACGATACCCATCCAATTACACACAGCCAATCTATACTGAAACCTTTTCGGTAAAGCATGGTTCGTCTCAACAAAATCTCCAAGTAAAATTTTATTCGTTCAAAATACGTTAAGCAATCGTACTTATTATATAATGGGTACGTTGATAGACATGTGCAGGTACTACAGGGGAAGTAGTAGAGAGGGAGCACTACACAAGTAAATATAAAGATTGAGAAGAAAAGCCATACAAGTAGCTGATATGTCTATCCAATAGCAGATGGCAAAGCCCCTAGGTGAGCCTCCTCCCTTCTTCCTAGGGTTACATATGTATTAACTTGCATCATTTGTTTATTGTCCAAAGCTAACGGAATCATAGGTTTGCTAAATGTGAAATCTCCCATAGGTGAGTCTCCTCCCTTCTTCTAAGGGTTACATATGTATTCACTTGCATCTCTGTTTATTGTTGAAAGCTAAAGGGAATCATAGGTTTGCTAAATGTCAAATCTGTTAGATCGTAGTGAATATTAAATCTTGGCCATCAATATTTTGATGTTCTATTAATTATAAGCCCTTGTGATTGTGGATTGTTAAAGTTACCAGTTTCCTATTTTTGATGTCTAGTTATAAATAACTTTTATAATGCATTTAATTTTTGATTGATTAACAATTAGTAAAAATAATTATGATTATGTTGATTATCATTTGACTAGTTAATGATAATGATTAAAGTAATGTTTAAATATTTTGTGAAGTATTACAATTGTAAAATTATGGCATGTTTAATTGTTATTTTAATGTTAGATCTAATCATGATTTAGAAAGAAGACGAACTATTTGTTTTATCTTTGTTCATGAGCGAGACAAGAAAGAATCGACACTCTCATGGTTGTAGAGAAAGAGAGTATCATTGAGGAGAGGGATTTTAGATAGTTAGTACAACACAATTGAAAGAATCTTGTACACACCTAAATATTTCCCTAGTACACCCTTATTTTAATCGATTAAATAATACATCACTTAGTCAAATCCCCTTCACCTTATGTCCCTCACTTAATTAAAATATCTTATTATTTAATTAGTCACTTTTCCATCTCACATAATTAAATAATTATATTACTATTTACTCTTATTTAACACCTCACACATGGGTAAAATAATTAAATATTATTATTATTTAATTAAACTATATTCTTTCCACCAAATTCTGAGAATAAAGGGGGTCTTAAGTACACTTGTCCCCCACATCCCTCATGGTTACAATATTCTCTCCACTAAATTTCAAGAATAAACGATTCTAAGTCCTCTTGTCCCCTACATCCCTCATGGTTGCAACTACTCAATATTTTTGGTAGGTGCATCCTAACCCTTCACTTTCCAACAATCTCCATCATAACCCTCCATCATATTCTCAACCCTAGGGAAGTCCTCTCATTCATCCTCTATTATTGATCTTCTCAGACCATATCTCCACCATCCATTACCTCTTCTCAAAATCTATAAATTGAGGCACTCTCTCATCTATTCCATCCTTTCATTTTTGCTAACTATATGTTATCAAGATAAGTATGCATTTTGTGCAAGAGCATCCACATTCTAATCATTTGGAGCAAATCAAATCTACAATGGATATTTTTGGTAATGTTGCTTTGATTATTTGTGTTATTTCTTTGTTTTGAATTCCTTTGTGTACTCTATCTAATATTTCCTTTGGTTTGATGAGTAACTTTCAATTTGCACATGTTTTCAATTTTATTTTCAAACTAAGATCTTACATTCTAGTGAACCCACTAGAGAAATACTCCTTTATCTAACTCCATTGTGTTTTATATGTCTTGTAGTGGTTTTTGGCTCATTTTGAGTGGTTTTAGGGATCAAATTTTTACAAAGGCTTCCAAGGGTGAAACGGAGTTCACAATTATGTTAGGAGAAACCAACATGTGACTTTTGATATTGTAGACAGGTCTAAAATTGTCAAACTACATCACACATTCATAATTCACTAATTTCCATCAATTTCCTCATTATCTCTCGATTCCTCAATTTAATTAACTAATTTCCAATTATTTGATTAAATTCATTATTTTCTTCTATTAATTGAATAGTTGATATTATTTATTAATTCATCATTTTCCTCTAGTTTCACATTAATTAAATAATTTTGAATTATTTAATTAAATTCAATTCCTATGTTTTCACTATTGATTAAATATTTTTAATTATTTAATTAAATCTAATTTCCATCTCACACGTGATTAAATAATCTTGAGTTATTTAATTAAATCCTAATTTTCCTCTCACCTCACAATTAAATAATTTTTAAATTAACTAATTAACTAATTTTCCTCCAAAATATTCTAAACAAATTTCCTTGAAATAAGGGGATATTTTGAGTTAACTAAAGCTCTCATTAATTCTTCGCCTTTGATCTCTTGATCTAATCTGAATCATTGATCTTCATCTCCAATATCCATCGTCGATTAGATATCCTAGAAATCTATAAAACAAGCCTTCTTCTTCATAAAAATCATTCATAATTCTCATAAGGAATTACCTTTTTGAGAGCATCTTTGAGCATTTGAGAATCATAATTGTGAGTTAAGATCATCATGAAAGCTTTTGCAACATGGGTTATGCACAATTTAAGCAATCCACATCCTAAATTGGCATAATTCTACACAATGGAATACTAGGTTTGCTTGTTCTTTGAGTTAATTGATCTTAATTTGAATTGATTTCTTGATTTTAGGTTAATTCATTGATTCAACTATCTATTTTTGTAACAGTTCCCATCCTAAAATTATTACTTAATTAACATTATTGTAATGGACACATGAATATATTCCAAATTAAAAAGACATAACTAGTGGCTAGAGTCAATCATAGCTACACATGTCCATTTAAAATGAGTCAATGGTTCATATATTCACTTCAAAAGTCAAATTACAGTATCAGGTTTGACTTGGCTCCTAAGGCCACAAAGTCATTACATTTTACACTTTGCATCAAGTACATGAATGTATTACATCAAATTACATCTTAGACTATAATAGTCTTGTGAACAACTAAGGTTCTTTTTTGATGTTCGCCTCCACTGGTGGATGAGAACATGCTTGAAGTACTTGACCGCCCAACCATGAAGCTTACACTTCCCCAAAATTCTTTGAACTTGAAGAATACTGGACCCTACATAAAAAATTTAGCAAGAGAACAATCTACAAGGTGGAATCTGGTGTATGCCCATACATCAACATGCAATTTTCTATCTACAAGTTAGAAAAGAAAATGCAAGATATATGGTAGGAATGGCAGAGAGTTATATCACAAAGTTCATACATACAAAATGAACTATATTGCTTGGCCAAGCATAGTAAATGTGTTACAACAACAACAAACAATAGGTTCTGGTAAAGAAAACCTATACTCTCTGAACTCCATTTTGGCACCCGTCACAGAAGGTAAATTTCTATGATACGACATCTCATAATAGCTATCTACCCTCTAGCAGAATCTACCCTGAGGTGCTCTAGTATACTTAGGTATCATTATTACGTTCTTGAGTATTAGAATATTCTTCTCACATGTCTTCAAAAAAGAAGAAATAAATTACTATTTACTCTCTAAACAAAAATCAGATTTATGATTCAATTAGAGTATTTTCAACAATCAGTCATATCATTCCCATGACTCACATATACTTTTCATCATAAGCATTTTCCATTTTAAAATGAACTAAGAAAAAAAGAAGGTATATCATAAGTATGTGTATGTACATAGACGAAGTCTATGTGCATACACATATATGTGCCTACTTAAGTTTGATATGTGCATACATTCTGAAATAAACTATTAAATCAAATTGCAATCATTAAATAATATACCATTTGACATTTCTTTGGTTAAAAGAAAGAAATCCAAAACAAGTCTATATTAACAATTTCACACATACTATTGTTACTTTTGCATTCTCACAAAATTGTGATATTCTACATTGATGTTTTCATATGAACATTCATTGTTTAAACAAAACTAGTATTGTTTCCTACTAAACAGTTATAGGAAAAGTTGTTTCATAAAGAATTCTCATAGTTTACAACTATTCAATGATGTTCCAGCTAAACAGTTTAATAAACAAGATTGTTTTCAGCCACAAGATAACTTTACAACACATCAGTGTCATTTGTAACAAAACGTTCACTGTTTACATCAATACAATATTGTTTCAGAAAAAATAGTTACATTTTAATATGACAGACAATGTCATTTTTCAATAGAGCATACACTATTTACAATTACCCAATGTTGTTTCAAACTGTTTAGATGCTAAATGATAACATTAAAATATAATGTCACTGATTTAAACTGAACGAGGCTTTTCCACAATGAACAAAAAATGAACAATATTGTCTACAAGTAAAAAATATTGTTTACAGCTTCTCATTTGTCAATTTCTAGCAATCCATAAGGATTTCACTAACAAAACAGCTAGCCCAGCTTCATACATCAAGTAGAATGTCCAATATCTAGATCTTTAAACACTTCCATTATTGAAATTCAATGTGCAACTAAAGAAAAGAGTTATAATGAGTTGACTCGACATACTCATCAATTTGAAACTCAACAACCATACGGTCAAGGATCAAAACTCTACAGTTTGTCAGGGTTCTTAGCTTAACCTGTGCCTATCAAGGCCATCAATAAAGCACTCATTGGTCGCTCTAGGAGTGACTAGCCCTTTATGTGATTGGTAAATTTTTATCTTAGTAAACCAAGGGTTGTATTCAAGTTTACCCATAAAGGCTTGTTGGGTTTACAATATATATATTTTAACATGTGTTAGAACAAAAAAATTCCGTTAAAAAACTAAGGGGTTTTACTCATTTAAACTTGTTATTTTCCTACCTTTTCATAATAATTCATTTTACCCCCATCCGTAATGTTAAAATACCTTATACTACCATCATTTACCCTTCATAGCCTTCACCGCTTTACCGTGGCCTTTTGCAAAGTGGCTCGCAGTATCACGATTAGTGACAGTCATGTAACCGTTACCGCCACACCATGGACATTCAGAGGGAAGACCGTGGTTGCGCGGTGGATGAAGACAACAATGGAGGTAATGGTCAGAAGATAGTTACCGCGGTACCACCACCAGTCTACGAGGAGACTGCGGTGAACAGTTGGCAAGGAGCGAAGTAGTAGACAGAAGACCCATCGCGGTACCGCTAGCAGTCAAGTCAGTGACCACGGCGACGCGATAGACAGCCAGAGGTAACACTTAATGTTTGACCACTATATCGCTAGAGATAGAAATGAAGTCCGTGGTAGCACGATGGGCATGGAGATAGCAATGAGGAGCAATCACCACCATACCGCCAGTGGTTAGAATGAAGACTACGATAACGCGATAATAGTGAAGGTGACAGTGAAAGGTGGATACCACGGTACTGTTGGCAGTCTAAACTGAGACCGCGGTGGTGCAGTGGATGGCAAGGGAGTAGTCAAAGTCAAAGCACTGCTACACCGTGGGAAGACAAAATGTTGACCGTGGTAGGGCTGTAGGAATAAAGTAAGCTATGGAGAAAGCAAAAATTAAGCAGTGGGCAAAGTATTAAAGTTAAATAAAAGGCGAACTATAGTTTAAAATATTTAATTTGCTGATAAGGCAACTTAATTAAATATTTTAGTTTTTGTCAATGAATTCAAACGGTTTTACCCAAAGTAATGAAGGGTCGTGACCCTTGAGATTTAATGTATAAATGTTCTAAGAAATTAGTTAGAAAGGGAGGAGGACGGTAGTTAGAATAGTTAGATTTTTGCAGAAGATGAGAACTGGGAAAATGGAAATAATGTACAGACTTTCTTGAAGCATATCAATGGAGAAAATATTTTAACTAGTGAATTCTTTTTGGTGTTCAGTTGTTGTGTGTATTAATTCATATTCTTTATTTGGTTGTCTCCAACTTGAGGTCTTTTTGTCATTTAAATCAGTGTATCAAGTATATTTCTGATTTGTCAAAATGTATTCCCATTCTGTGTGATTTAATTGATCGGTGTCTGCAAGTCATAATTAAATTCTTTTGATAATTCAAAGTGATTTAAG
Organism: Sequoiadendron giganteum; assembly: GCA_007115665.2. Classification (NCBI taxonomy): domain Eukaryota; kingdom Viridiplantae; phylum Streptophyta; class Pinopsida; order Cupressales; family Cupressaceae; genus Sequoiadendron; species Sequoiadendron giganteum. Next base: position 325,172,993 of record CM021109.1, on the reverse strand, counting down.
GATTTCTTTTGGATAGTTAAATGAGAACCGGGTGAAGAAACATTCCAGCACAATTTATGCAAGTCATAAATTTAGTGAAGTTTTATGTCAGTCATAGAATTTTCAAAGTGCCTAACAACTAGAGTTAAGCCAAAGAGGGAAACACGTATCATCTTAACTTTTGACTCCATTGCCCATGTGGATAGAAGGCACTGATCTATCACAACCTAGAGAACATTTTTAAATCCTTTCTTTTGTGCAGTAGGAGTAGGTGTAGTGATTTTATCTATCCACTTCTAGTTGCCATTGTGAGTAGATTGTTTGAGCAGGAAATATATTTTAAATCTACATTATTCACATAGGTGCACCCACCTAGGTTTAGCAGAGCCTAAAGAGTAGAAGGTTCAATTATGTTAATTGGCCTTATACGTTGGCCAAAAATGTTGTGAGAGTTTGGAAACCTCTCGTGGTTCAAACCTGCATTTTTGAGAACCAACAACATGTAGACTCAAATCTATATCTATTTCAAGGAAATAGCCTATCAATCATGAAGATAGAACCTTACATGGACTTAATGAATCCAAAACTTAATCATTTCATTGTTCCTTCTGAATAATGGCAACATCAATATGCAAATATTTAACACATTCTTAACAATAGTTTTAGCCCTTTTACCATTATCGACCCAACCGATAATGGAAAGGAAATACATTTAGAAGAAAACATAGTGGATTATACCCCTTTACATAGGATCAAAAATAGATCCTCTACAAAGTTAGACACATTAAAATATATATTTGATCATAATGAAATTTTGATAGCCATAACATGACTAGCATCATTTTGCAAGCTTAAGTGACAGGCGTATTTTGAACGACTCCAAGCCTTGGCCTAGCTCTATAGGCTAGTCGATAAGGCTCTTAGGTTCCTACACATGCAAGGCAGGTCGTAGGCCATGCAACCCCAAAAAGGTGGTTGATATTACACATCATTTTGCTCAAGGACGTAACAACACAGATAGAGAAAAATACATATTTAGTGTGCTATCAAATTTTCAATAGAATGCAAAGAATGCCACAAGCATGATATGAAAATGACAATTAAATCAAACTTGTTTCTAAGGAAAACAATTTACCTTAATAATCGAGCTTTTTTTATGAAGCTTGCCTCTAATTTTTCCACTTTTACGGGCTCTTTCTACTTTTTGCCTTGCTGCCAATCAAATTCCAATTCAGTATCCTTTTTCCCCACTATCATTTTAAAATGGAAACAATGTTTTTGATTGCATTTATATGGGGTGTTGTTGTTGTGGCTTTTCTGTCATAGACATCGGTGGTCCTATCTTTTTTAATATTACCATAATGTTTTATGGCAGGCCCACGTTCTTCGTGGGTTGCCTTCAAGATTTTTGTTAGATTTACACAATCGGATTTGGGATATCATTGGTTATCAAATTAAATTTCAATAAGAATTTATGTATACATATACATATATATTTATATGACTTCATTCATATTTACCATGTCCATTCTTAATTTTATATATATGTGTGTGTGTGTGTGTAGATTGTTTGTTTGAAGGGGATCATGAGTTCCATATGCTATCATTTAATTAAATAAGGAACTTTCATTTCATCTCAAGCATCCATATATATGAACTAGAAGGGATTTCTTTTTACTTAATTTCACATAATGAAACTCTTATCCTTTTAATCATTCTATAAAATATGCACTTTCATTTTCTTCAAAATATAGACTTTATGTAGACAATTTAATCTACAAGCCATTCATTTTCAATCACTAAAATGATTCAAGTCATAAAATTACATTCTTCTATATATGCAAAACAGTTCAAATGCAAGTCATCATGTCATTTGTGGTGTGTGCACCCAGATTCCAACTGACTTACCATTCAATCTGGATAAACAATCCTACTTAAACTGTGCCCTCATCCTTCAACCTATCATCCTACAATTGCACACACTTGCACTTACAAATTTATCAGTAATGTTCAATTCTTGATAACATATAAGATAATTTCAAAAGTCACACAGTCAACATCAGTCAACTTCTTTCAATCTATTTTCAAAAATTCCAAAATTTCCATTTAATATATATTGAATTTCTTGAATAATTCAATTTACTATATTATAATAAGTATGCTTTAAAATTGGGTTATGACATCCTTCCCCTCTTGGAAGAGACATCGTCCCAATGTCTAGTAAATTAAAAAAAAAAGAACATCATGTCAAGTTTGAGCATATATGTTTATTTCAACATCGACTCATCAAATTATATATATGTCTATTTCAACATCACATCAAATTTTTATATGTCTATTTCAACATCATATCAAATTTTATATGTCTACTTCAACATCACATCAAAATTAAAGCATGAAATATCATAGTATCTCACTCCAAAACATTTCAAGCAAAATTATTGAAGTCTCTTTCTCAAGAAAGAAAATGTGGAAAGGAGCATTCTATTTCTTTCACATCATCCCAAGTAGCACTATCCTCTGAGTACTGGTCCCATTGGACCTTAAACTGAGCAATATCTCTACTCCACAACCTAACATTTTGTCTATCTAGGATTCTAATGGGCTCCACTAGCACCACTCCTAGATCCTATACCTGCAAAGATTGCCAATCAAGCACATGAGTCACATCAGGATTATATGGCTTAAGCAAGGAAACATGAAACAGATTATGAGGTTGAGCTAGAGTAGGTGGTAGAGCTAGTTTATAAGCAACCGGGTTAATCACTTCTAAGACTTCAAATGGTCCCACATATCTTGGGGCCAACTTAAAATACTTTCCAAAAGCAATGGAACTTTTCTGAGGTTTAACTCTCAAGAAAACTTTATCCTCGGTTGTGAAATGTCTAAAAGTTCAGTTCTTGTCGGCATAACTCTTATGTCGGTTTTTCACCTCCTTCAATTTGCTCTTAGTGACTCTCATTTGTTCTTCCATTTCCTTAAGCATTTCAAGTTTTCTTATGATCTTGTCCTCCAACTTATCCCAACTGATGGGGGTATGACACTTTTGCCCATATAAAGCTTCAAACAACGTCATGCCTAAGGATGTATGATAAGATTTGTTGTAAGAAAACTCTACCAAAGGAAAATATTCTTCCCACAGGTATATTGTTGGTCCATACAATACATGCGGAGGAGATATTTGACTACCTGATTCACCCTTTTTGTCTACCTGTCAATCTAAGGATGATAAGCTAAGCTAAAATTTAGTTTGGTCCCTAATGCAACATTTAGGGTCGTTCAAAACCTTGAGGTCATCAATGTGTCCAAATTAGAAATGATAGTCTCTAGCACTCCATGCAAGTGAAAGATCTCTTGGATGAATTTCTTAGCCAGATTCAATGATCCATCCTTAAGGTTTCTTGGAATGAAGTGCACAACCATAGTCAACTTACCAATCACGACCAAGATAGCATCATGCTTGTTCTTGCTCAATGACAACCCTTCTACAAAATCCATACTAATCACCTGCCATTTATACTCAGGTATCTCATGAGCATACAATAACCTAGTTGGATGTGCATGCCCAACCTTGACTTTGAAACATACCAACCCTTCGGTAACGTAAAAAAATTTAAATTTACACCAAATGAGTAAATAAATAGAGTAAAAAACCATTGTAATCAAAAAATTCATTTCTTTATTGATATTATTTGAAAAATATGCCATATAAATTTACAATAGAGATTCCACTTCATTACAATAACTTCACAAGTACAAGTAACAAGCATACATACACTTACAGACATAGCTCCAATGAGCTTTAGAAATAATAGTTGTAATTTGATGATACAAGAATTTGTCCTTTCAAATCTTGGTTCCTTTGTCACCTGCTATGGAGGAGAAGCATCACTCAAGTGCTTTTTTTCCAACCATGAACTCATAATGTGGTCCCACGCACATCTATCATTTGATAGATGTCCCTTCCCTTCAATGAAGAGATTGGTAGAGTAACTGATAACGACAACTAACTAAACATAGTGTTGTGTCCTACATAACTAGAACCTATCCAACCTGACAATCTCGAACTAGTATGTAATACAGGATCATGGTGAACTAACAGTTTAGTCTCAAGATTCACACAACTAAGTGGAGTCTCGTACATTATACTAATTTGATCAAAGAGTTCTCATACACAACTCAAGGTCGATTTGACTTAAGGCTATCTTAAGCTACGCATAGGTATTGTCCAATGGATAAATTCATCATCCCAGACTAACCAACAACATACTAATCTACTAGTAATGAATCTAATTAGAAATTAAGTACACAAGCCCGCTTCCATTCTTATCCTAGGAGTAACACAAGATTTATGAGTTAAACTAATAACTTAGTTGGGTGTACCTCAAGTGACTCTCGCATTCAATCAAGCCTAGTAAATAATAACTAATATAAACACCCACCTCCTACTATGAAGTAAAAATAAACACAATTGCATCTCATGTTCAAACATATCTAGTATTATTAAATGCCTATGTTGTACCACATGCAACATATACCACATGTAACATATTTTAATTCCTAAGTCAAGTAATCTCTTTAACATATCTAGTATAGTTAAATACTTGTGTCAAGCTACCTTTCTGGTATATCTAATACAACTAAGTATTTATGTCAAGCAAACTCTCCTATCTTGGAGTACTTAAAAACACATTATAAAGGCAGTCTAAAGGCTTCAACCCCTTTTTCAAAAGCAATATTAAATACTTCTACTGCTCAAACAGAAAATACATTTCATGCATCATAAGAAACACATCAAACCCAAGTAAATAATAAGAATAAGAAAACCCCATGACTATTATCACTTTTCTCAAATAATGATATTAGTGCAGCCTTCTCCAACCATAGTTCATCTTAATTCAGCTTCCTAACACAATTCCACTCCCTCACTTGTTGAAAGCACTCTTTTCTCATATATTAAGACAACTCTTCCTCACAAATTCTCAATCTTTCCTCATTTATAAATCAAGTGAGAATGATTGTAAACTCAGATATGATAAACAACAAAGGATGTATACTCTTGGTATGATACGTCCCCTTCATTGGAAATAATGAACACACAGAATACAAAAATGTGAAACATTATGAATGGTTGTGAATAATAATTACTCAAGAACGAGTAAGCATAAGCAAAATGCTAATGAGAATGATGAATAAGATAATAATGTGTTGTAAGAGAGTTGGTGAGACTATTTATAGAGTAGCCAGCCTCTAAAATTCCTATAGTTTTGGCATGTGATTCGACACCTCTCCCTTTCTGAATTATTCAGCTTGGAGATGGTGGCATTTCAAGCCTGTACTCAGCAAAAAGCATGATAAATCAACTTCCCAATTGCCAGCATTTGAAAAGACTATATTTCAAATGCACATGGGAAATTCATAATTTTTTTCCAAATCAAAACTTATAGGAAAAAGATAACAGAGGTGGCGCCAAACTAGTTAAATGGCACGATTTCTAGGTGAAAGGAATAATTCAATTACATTTTATTAACACATAACTTCCATCAACTATTTTCTAGGTTGATTCGGCTGAACACAATAACTATGTTGGAGTTGGTTTGTGATTCCATAATTTTTCATGTCGACTTGGTCAAAGCCGCAAAAGTTAAGGTGTAATTCATTGTTTCATCCCTACGTATTCTATAGCAGGTAATGCATGATTTCCACAAAGTCTTGAATGTTCCAAAGTTGAGTTTCATCACTATAAAAATATCGGCATATTTAAGCCAAAGTTTAAATACATCAAAAGAAGTCTACATTAAATTGACTCTTTTATTAAATTAGAAATAAGTCGATTTCCAATGTATTAAATAATATGAAATTTGTATATTATTATTATATTTATATATGTGTATATATATAACTTAAATATATATGTTATTTAATATATTTTTACATATAAATATATATTCATTAAATAAATATATATATCATAAGCCAATCAGCATACATCTAATATATATATATAAGTGTAAAGGCAAAATAATTATAATAAACATAATATATAGGATGTGTGCATATATATGTGTGTGTGTGTGTATACATGTATATACCTCTATGTGCATGTATGTATAGGTATACCATATCACATATCCATTTGCCAATGTACGCTTGTATCGATATGCATATACATATGGATACTGTATATACTATATATATATATATATAATTTTGTCTGCATCCAATTCACTTACATCCATTTACGTTACCATCATATCGATAGGTGTGTATGTGTGGTATATATACATATGCATATACATGTCATTAGATCCCATTGGCATGCATGTGCATACATATAAACATACTTCCACCCATTTATCTATATGATTGTAATAACACAAGAATTATCTCAGAAACCAAATAGATAAACATCAATCGCAAATGCATGCAAAAGTAAACAAGACTCCTAATGTAAACATACTAGCTATGGATAACTTACCTATAACCCACACAAACTGACGCAGATCACTCAATCTAAGGTGGTGTGTGTATGCTCAGTTATTTTACTTTTACCAGTTACCTGACCAAGATCTTCTCCTAAGTGATACTTCCCCTCCCCCTGGAGAAATGGACATTTACCTACAACCACCAACACATGCCTTTGTAGACAATTGTTCACAACAATAAGTAGAATATATATACATCTTCAAAGTTAGAATAACAATAATTCAATAACCATCATTCTCACTTATGCAGTATTTCACCATGAATAACATCAACTGAGATAACATCAAATGAAACAACATCAAATGAGATAACATTCATATTGATAACAAGGTACAAGCATCATTAATTCATCTCCAGAATTCACATTTACCCTATGTACTAATAGTAAATAGTAACTTCATAATTTAGGGTGTAACATACTTCCCCCCTTGTGAGTCATTGTCCCCAATGATCTATAGCCTTTTAACATATAGTTAAATTCAAATAAATTTTTTACTTACTATTCTCAAAATATGTAAGATTTATAAAACATGCATCCTATGTAGCAATCTTGTCCTTCTTGGACCTTGCTTTGAGTGTCCTCACTATCGCATAGGGAGATCTTGTATTCCTTACACATACTTACTCTCCCAAAGAGCTTTAATACATATACACATCCAAGATATAATAGTAGCTATACATAACACCTAAAACATAGTGATCGGAAATCATTGGCTCATGAATTTATCCTTAGTATAATCTAATTAGAAAAGGAATAATGATGTATGGCGCACTACACCATGGGTCCTATCCTTCCCCTTTTGTATTTACACTTTTAGAAAACTCATAAACTGAGTTTTTCCATCACTTACACATCCATTTTCCTTACCATAAAGTACTTGTTCTTGATTACTTGTCCATCTTGAGCATAACATTTCTCTTGGACAACTGTCAAATTCTGACATTGCTTCTTACTTAAGCTTTGTATCGACAAAGTTTCATCGATCACTTAAATCTATTACTCATTTTTGGAATTTCATCAAGTCTATGGTTTACCCTATTTCTAAGCCTATTTCAGCTTAGTAGAGTTTCCAACCTTCCTTTTCACATAATGGTCTAAAAATTCAATGTTAGAAGTTTATAAATCATTCAAGATTTAATTTACCATTTTTGCTTATTCAACTATAATAATATATTACACATTCACATAACTGAATGTTTCATAGTATGATCATGGTTTACACAACTCTATCATTATTTGCTTGTTCAAAACCGAAATAACCTCCTTAGGGAATACTAAGCAACTACTTTCCACAATATATTATTTAGGATTGAAATCCTATAAGTCAAGTTTCCATATAGCGTTGGTTACTTTGATGAGTTTTTCCACTAGAACATTATGTTAGTTCTACTAACATAGACATATTGGTATGTCTTTTGTTCTACCACTTTCCTTCTAGAATCTCAAGAGAGTATACATGTCCTACAGATGATGACATCCGGTCTTGATTTCTTGGCATACTATACATAATCTTTCCACATTTTGTGCAGCTTCTTACTCTATCTTTTCCTAGGTTATAGTGGTTTCTCATCCAAAAATTCCCTTTATCATTTTGATTTCCTAACTCTGACTATGTGGAAACCTATTTTACGATCTCACACCATGATTAATCCCCATGTAATAATGGTTATATTTTTTACAGAGATAAATCCCATTTATCTTAGGATATCCATATCATGGATTTCTTCCATCCTTGGATTATTTTCAAAGATGAAATTCATCTTTTAACTCGATCTAATTTTTCTGATATAAATTGGTACTAATTTCGAGTATTAATCATCATTCAATCATGTTGATTCCTAGAAGATATCAAATTTAATTTCATACCTAATTATCAAGCATGAGTGTTTCTTGTTAGCTCCATGAATTCTCTTAATCATATAGGAGAGTCCCAACTTTGGTATATCCTTTTTTAGCTCAAGTAACAACCTTGGTGTCCCACTTAGTAAAATTCCCAATATATCACACTAAGTGAAAATTATATGATGTCCTGACATAACAATAAACACTTCCCTTTGAGAGTGTATCCCTTTTAATATAAGATCCACTCAAATAGAGTCTTTCCAATAATATGACTTTATTTTCTAGAGTGTAAAGTAGTTAACTAAGTAGCTTCTTTAACTCACTAGGTATCCCACCTATGTTTCCACTCATATAGAATTTCATAAGCTCAAGTGACTTACACATTCTCATGGGTGAATCTCAAACTCAAAATTCCCTTCCAAATCTTAGGATATAGTCCTCAATCATTGACACTTTTGATGTTATAGGTTTCTCTATCCCTATATGTCCCAATCAAGACCAAATGTACAACTCAACCAAGTAATTTATTCCCAACTTCAAGGTGTTAATGAGAAGTCTAGTACATAATCCAAGTCAATAGATTAAATCTTATCCTAAGGCCTCTCTCTTTATTTGAATAAACTTCTTGTCCCAATTAGGTTATTCTTAAACCTATAGTTTCATTCAAGAGTAAGGTAAGTAAAGATAATATATGTGTTTGCATAGCATCACATCCTACCTTGTTTTTCATTCCATCGCTATGGCTTATGGCTAAACCTTTTCATACCCAGGTCTCTTGGAATATTAAGCTTTAGTTTCAAGTCAATTTATGACATGGATATATTTCGTAATATGTAGTATTACTACTTATGTATAGAAATAACATCGTTATCCAAATTCTCCATATAAGGTCTATAGGAGTGTAGAGACACTTTCTTCCAATCATGAGTATCTTAGATCTTCCCTTGCCAATTCCATAGGCAATGATCTTCCCTATCATGATCAACTTATCTACCTATTCTTTTCAAAGGCATCGATAATAATATCATTTGGTTTTTCCAATCAAATAAATATAAGGTATGGAATGACAACAGGTCATAGTTCTTGACCTTTCCATTTATCTTTCCAAAAATCCCAATACCTTTTCCTTGTGGTCATAAATGAATGACTTAATTGACATCATGATTTATGAAGGTCATTAGTTCTTCCCAATCAAGAACATACCCACATTTTCATTGGGTGGGGTACTTAATCAAATTCAAGCCATTCTCTTCCTTTCCCCCTTAGTTTTTTCACAACTTTTGATCTACTCAAGTTGAACTCCTAGCAAACACTTGCTTCTTTGAAAGGATTTGTCATTCCTTTTTGTTTGGATTTTTATTTCCTTTTACTTTCCACATGGAATACCTCGAATATACTCTTTCCCAAAGTTAGATTCATCATTGTTTTCTCTCTCATAGATTCAACATTTTGGATCATCCAATAGGAGATATAATGAATAAGCAGAAACTTTATAAGTTAAGAGACATTCTAATAATCTAATTCTCTTTCCAATTATCCTTTTTGTGGAGGAATATCTATACTTACAAAACCTCTTTTGTCGTTATACCTTTCCACTTAGAGAGTTGTTTCCCTTGAATCTTGTATTGCTTTGACACATAGTGCCATATTATATTCCATCTCCTTTTGGAATCTCAAATCATATGTTGATTTTTGTTGACATGCAGGTGAGTTATTCTTATAACTCCAACCTATCCATATACCATCCAAACCTTTGGTCAAACTGACTTGATTTACCATTTCAGGCTTCTTTCTCACTCACCTTTTCAAGTGACATTATTCCAATGCTTGGAATCATATTCTCTCATAACCTTTAAAGATACCAAATTTGTTTGGTCTATTTTTCTCATCTTAATCAAAACTCCAATAATCTCATTGATTTTTGTTGATGGAACCTTGCCCACATCATTGATTACTTCTTTCTGACCATTCTGGTCTTTTCCCTTTTACATGGCACTAACTCTTCTCTTGCAAGATTCTATCTTTACACATGAATTAGGTTTATGTCAAGAGTTCTCCAACCCTTGTGGATACCTCCTTTATTGACTTCCTACTTCAATATAATCTATGTTTACATTGCATACACATAGATTCATAGTGTTTTCACTATTCCAAAAAGTATTGAATCTTTACAACTATAGTTTGCAACTATAAAAGGGTTATCTCTTTTTTTTCTCATTCCCTTAGATTCATATAACTATATTGTAGGATAAGGTATACATAGGTTATTCTTCCCAAACTTCCTAAATAACCTAATTGCATAATATTCTGCAATCCCAAGTAATGTCATAAGTTGTTGGTTTAGGAGTTCCTACTCCAAAGACAACTCTTAACTAGTCCCAATTTTACAAAAGTTAGTAGGGATCTCATCTTCCTTTACACTTCCCTAAGTTCTCTTCTCTTGTTGTTGTGGCGCTAGAACTTTACAACCATTATCTCCTAATAAGGTTTATGCATTTTTGTGTAATGATCTCATAGGTTTCAATGCAGAACTTGGTAGCTTTGATACCACATGAAATGTACCAACCCATTGGTAAAGTAAAAATTTATAAATTTACACCAAATGAGTAAATAAATAGAGTAACAAACCATTGTGATAAAAAAAATCATTTCTTTATTGATATTATATGAACAAATGTCGTATCACTTTACAATAGAGATTCCACTTCATTACAATAAATTCACAAGTACAAGTAACAAGAATACATACACTTACATACATAAATCCAATGAGATTTAGAACTAATAGTTGTAAGATGGTACAGGAATCTGTCCTTTCAAATCTCAATTCCTTTGTCACCTGCTATGGAGGAGAAGCACCACTCAGGTGCTTTTTCGCCAACCACAAACTCATAATGCGGTCCCCTGCACATCTATCATTTAATGGATGGCTCTTCCCTTTGATGAAGATATTGGTAGATTAATCGATAACGACAACCAACTGAGCATAGTGTTGTGTCCTACATAACTAGAACCTGTGCAACCCAACAATCTCGAACTAGCATGTAATACGGGATCACAGTGAACTGACAGTGCAGTCTCAAGAAACACACAACTAAGTGGAGTCTCATACATTGCACTACTTTGATCAAAGAGTTCTCATTTAGTACTTTGAATGAAGTCCTCTATCACATACACTACTCAGGGCTGATTTGATTTAAGGCTATCTTAAGCTACACATAGGTATTTTCCTTCAATTGATAAATACATCATCCCAGACTAACCTACAACATACTAATCTACTAGTAATGAATCTAATTAGAAAGTAAGTACACAAGCCCACTCCCATGCTTATCCTAGGAGTAACACAAGCTTTCCAAGTTAAACTAATAACTTAATTGAGTGTACCTCAAGTGACTCTTGCATTCAATCAAGCCTAGTAAATAATAACTAACATTAACACCCACATCCTACTATGGAGTAAATATAAACATAATTTCATCCCATGTTCAAACATATCTAGTATTATTAAATACCTATGTTGTACCACATACAACATATACCACATGTAACATATTTGAATTCCTAAGTCAAGTAATCTCTTGGACATATCTAGTATAGTTAAATACTTGTGTCAAGCTACCTTTTCGACATATCTAATACAACTAAGTATTTATGTCAAGAAAACTCTCCTATCTTGGAGTAATTCAAAACACATCATAAAGGCAGCCTAAAGGCTTCAACCCCCTTTTTTAAAAGAAATATTAAATACTTCTACTGCTCAAATAGAAAATACATTTCACGCAGCATAAGAAACACATCAATTCCAAGTAAATAATAAGAAGAAGAAAACCACATGCCTATTATTGCTTTTCCCAAATAATGATGTTAATGAAGCCTTCTCCAACTGTAGTTGAGCTTAATTCAGCTTCCCAACACAATTCCACTCCCTAACTTATTGAAAGCACTCTTCTCTCAGATGTTAAGACAACTCTTCCTCACGAGTTCTCACTCTTTCCTCATTTATAAGTCATATGAGAATGAATGGTTAACTTAGATATGATAAACAACAGAGGATGTGTACTCTTAGTATGATACGTTCTCTTCAATGGAGATAATGAACACACATAATACAGAAATGTGAAAGATTATGAATGGTTGTGAATAATAATTACTCAGGAATGAGTAAGCATAATCAAAATGCTAAAGTGAATGATAAATAAGATAATAATGCATTGAAAGAGAGTTGGGGCGACTATTTATAGAGCAGCCAACCTCCAAAATTCCTTTAGTTTTGGCATGTGATTCTACACCTCTCCCTTTCTGAATTATTCAACTTGGAGGTGGTGGCAGTTCAAGCTTGTACTTAGCAAAAAGCATGATAAATCGACTTCCCAATTGCCAGCATTCAAAAAGACTATTTCAAATGCACATGGGAAATTTGTAATTTTTTTCCAAATCAACACCTACAGGAAAATGATAATGGACGTGGCACCAAACTGGTTAAATGGCATGATTTCTAGGTGAAAGGAATAAGTCAATCACATTTTATCAACACATAACTTCCATTGACTATTTTCTAGGTTGAGTCGACTAAACACAATAACTGTGTCGGACTTGGTATGTGCTTCCATAATTTTTCATGTCGACTTGGTCAAAGCCACAAAATTTAAGGTGTAATTCATTGTTTCATCCTTGCATATTTCATAGTAGGCAATGTGTGATTTCCACAGAGCCATGAATGTTCCAAAGTCGAGTTTCATCACTATAAACAATATTAAATCATTCTACATTAAACCGACTATTTTATTAAATTAGAAATAAGTTGATTTCCAATGTATTACACAATATGCAATTTGTATATTAATATTATATTTATATATATGGTATTTATAAAATATATATATATTTATTTATTTATTTATTTAAATACCTCAGTATAAATATATATATATATATTCATTAAATAAATATATATATCGTAAGCTAGTTAGCATACATCTGATATATATATATAAGTGTAAAGGAAAAATGATTATAATAAACACAATATACAGGATGTGTGCTTATATATATGTATATGTATATACCTATATGTGCATGTATGTGTAGGTATACCATATCGATGCATTTGTATGTGCATATCCATTTGCCAACGTACACTTGTATCGATATGCATATGCAAATGGATACGTTTATATACTATACATATATATATGTCCACATCTGATTCACTTACATCCATTTACGTTACCATACTATCAATAAGTTTGTACGTGTGGTATATCTATACATATGCATATATGTGTTGTTAGATCCCATTGGCATGCATGTGCATACATATAAACATTCTTCCATACACTTATCCATATGATCGTAATAACACAAGAATGATCTCAGAAACCAAATAGATAAACATCACTCGCAAATGCATGCAAAATTAAACAAGACTCCTAATGCAAACATACAAGCTATGGATGACTTACCTATAACCCACACAAACTGACTCAATTCACTCAATCTAAGGTGGTGTGTGTATGCTCAATTAGTTTACTTTTACTAATAACCCAACCAAGATCTTATCTCGAGTGATACTTCCCCTCCCCCTGGAGAAATGGACATTTACTTGCAACCACCAACACATGCCTTGGTAGTCAATTGTTAACAACAATAAGCAACATATATAAACATCTTCAAAGTTAGAATAAAAATAATTCAATAACCATCTATTCTCAATGTTCCACCATGAATAAGATCAATTGAGATAACATCAAAAGAAACAACATCAAATGAGATAAAATTCATGTTGATAACAAGGTACAAGCATCATTAATTCATCTCCATAATTCACATTACATTCACATTTACCCTATGTAGTAATAGTAAATAGTAACTTCACAATTTGGGGTGTAATAGACTCGCTGGAACTCTAAGCATCTAGCTACGTGCTCCACTACATCCTTCTTGATTTTAGGCCAAAAATATAGAGTCTTCAACTCTGCGATCATCTTGGGTACTCCAGGGTGTCCTAAACAAGATGTATTGTGAACCTCTTCTAAAACCAACTTCCTCAGCTCTCCAGAGTTAGGAATATACATTCTCCTCTGATATATCAAAATATCATTCGATTGGATCTCATACCCATCAAACTAATGATCTGAAGGATTTATTGCTAGGGAACTCTTCACTCTCTCATAATTCTCATCCACTATAAGATTTTGAATCACCTGTTGTCTCAAGTTAGACCTTGTTGAGATTATGGTTGCCATATGTCTTCATCTACTAAGAGAATCAACCACTCTATTATCTTTTCCCTTTATATATTCAATTCCAAATTCATACTCGCTAAGGAATTCCAACCAGCTTCTTTGTTGTGTATTAAGGTTTGGTTGGGTAAATATGTATCTCAATCCTAAGTGGTTTGTCTTGAGTTCAAATGGTTTTCCCAAAAGGAAATTCCTCTACAACTATAAGGCTTGAACTATTGTAGCCAATTCTAAATCATGAAGCATGTAGTTCACTTCATGTTGCTTGAGCTTTCTTGATTTATATGCTACCTCTTGTCCATCTTGTATTAATACTACTCCCAATCCATCCCCTAAAGCATCTGTGATTACTATGAATCTCCCATTAGGATCAGGGATGGTTAGCATTGGTGTTGTGGTGAGCCTCTCCTTCATGAGTTAGAATGTCTACTCACATTCCTCGGTCCATTCAAACCGTGTTCCCTTCCTTTGGAGTGAGTTAATAGGATATGCAATCTGGGAGAACCCTTGCACAAACTTCCCATAGTATCCTGTGAGGCCCATGAAGCTACGAACTCTCGACACATTCTAAGGCTCTAGCCATTCCATGATTTCCTTGATCTTCTTGAAGTCTACGGATACTCCTTTGGCTGAAACAATATGGCCTAGATAGTGCACCTTTTCTTGATAGAATGAACACTTGGATAACTTCCCAAAGATTTTCCTTTCTCTCAATCGTTGAAAAAATATCCTCAAATTTCGATCATGCTCCTCAACAATCTTTGAGTAGAATAGAATGTCATCAATGAAGATCAAAACAAATTCATCTAAGCAATCTTTGAACACACTATTCATGAGGTTCATAAAGGCTATTGGTGCATTAGTCAAACCACAAAGTACCATTGTGAACTCATAATGTTCATATTGAGTTCTAAATGTAGTCTTTGGAATATCTTCTTCCTTAATCCTCAACAGATGGTATCCTGACCTGAAATCAATTTTGGAGAGCACCGTCACTTCCTTCATTTGGTCAAACAACTCATCAATCCTCAAGAGTGGATACTGGTTCTTGATGGTCACCTTGTTCAACATTCGATAATCTATACACAGATGAAAAGTTCCATCCTTATTTTTCACAAAGATAACTAGTGCTCCCCAAGGAGATACGCTAGGTCTTATAAGTCCTTTATCTAGCAATTCTATTAACCGGGCCTTCAACTCATAGGGTTTTGTGGTGGTCATTCAATAGGGTGCCTTGGATTGAGGCTTAGCTCCTAGAACAAGGTCGATAGAAAATTTTAATTCCCACTTCAAAGGCAACTCCATAAGTTCATCAGGGAATTCGTCTTGGAAATCCTTTGAGAATAGGATAGTCATCTAAATATGGTTTCTTGTTTTCAGGATTATTGACATGCACTGCATAAATTGCACATCCCTTTTGATGAGCCTTCTTGAGTTGCATCGTAGAGATCTTTCTAACCTATAAGGGTCTTTGCACTCCACAAACCTTGACTGGGTTTCCAAAATCATCCAGATAGTTGACCACATTATCCTCATAGTTCACTATAGCCTTATGCTCAGTTAGCCAATTTATTCCCAAAATTACATTATATGAGCCTAAAAGTGCCACATACAAGTTGACCTAAGTTTGAAAGGTTGGAAGCTCTAACTCACTACAAAAGAGACATGTATCTACCCTTTGCTTTGCTCGATTACCATACTGGAATATCCATGAATTTTCCATGTATCTAGATCTAATGGGTATCTTGGATATTATCCTAGGATCTATAAAAAATTTAGTAGCTCCAGTATCAATTAAAATAGATAGATTGGCCAAAGAGCTTACCCATTAGCTGAATTGGTGAAGCCTGATACTCTACCTATTTGTTATCCACGGCAACATGGATTTGGTGATGTTGGGTTTGTTGGTAGCTTCCTTCCTTCCATGACTTCAACCCTTGAGGATAATTCGAGGCATAATAATTTCCTCCACAAGTATAACATCCATCTCGAGACCCTTTATGACCTCCTAGCTTGCCCTCTCTAAAGCACTTTTTCTTATAGTCGTCTTTACACTTGCCTTTTTTTGCCTTCTTATTCCTTCCACCATTACCATATTCACCCTTTTCTTGTGACTCACTTCCCCTCTTGAGATTACGGATCTAATGGATCTTGTCTCCTTTATGAAATTTATTTTTCTTGTACCGTAACTTAGAATTGGTGTCACTATAGAGATTGGATAATTATTGCAATTTTTGTTCCTGTTTGGTGGCTTTTAGGAAGACTTCATTCATGGTTTGAGGTTAATGCATACCCACCTCATATCCTATGTGGGGTCTCAGTCCCATTATGAATTTTTGAATATAGAAACATTCATCTCCCTTATATTGCAACACATACTTCAATAGGTTGGTGAAATTTTCCCAATATTGAATCATGGTCATGTTGATGGTGAAGATGACACAAACAACGTTAAAACAAAATATTTCTACTCTATTTCTCCTGAAAAAGAAAGACAATATATAGTAGCCTAACTCCCAAGGTCCTGGTAGTTGGTTCTCAACTGTCTGGTGTCACTCAATCAATTCATGCAACTGTAATATTCAAGGGGCTTGTGCTGGTAACAAAAGATTCAAGCAATGACTCATTTTACCGACTGCTTTAGTAAATCAATGGGGTTTTCAAATAAAAGAAAAAGATAGGACAAAGGGGTAAACCAATAAGTATGAATCAAATTTATCTAGTATCTGGACATATACCTTCAACAATGAATGTTTCCTAATAGATCATAAAACCAAAAGCATGACACAATCTACAGCATAAACTATACCATTGCACACTTCTATCCAACACTGTCCTTCCAATCTTCTTAATATCAATTGTTTCTTCAGCATCCCAATCAATTGGATCCAAGCTCTTGGTGCCAATTTTCAATGCTTCATAGGATGGATCCAACACCATTCCATCATCCACCAAGGTGTCAAGAATTTTTTCATTAACACCAAGCTCTGACATGAGTGAGACCAATAATCTTTCATAATTCTTCTTTCTTAAGTCATACTCATCTTGCCGATCACTCCAAAAGTCTTCTAACAAATTAAAATGTCTAGTGAACACTGAAGGCAATAAGGCATACATCTTCTTCTTTGGATCAAAATACTTCCGAGCTATATACAATCCCAATTTCAACTGTATCAACTCATTACAGACCACCTTTGCTCCCTTCAAGTGTTGACAGCTATATTCACCCAACTTCATGGGAAATTTATGACATCCAGTTTTATGCTTAATCCCAAACCAAGCATTAACTCCAATAGCTTGATATACAAACTCCAATAGCACCATCCTGTTACTACAGCACCTTGGAAGTAAATGTGGATGGCCTTCAAAACCAAATAACCTAAAGTATGTAAATTTGGGGTATTGGATGTACCAACATCCCCATTCAGCAATGAATGCCATGGCTTCTTGACTTAACCAGTATCTTGCATCTCCATTCAATTGATTGATGACCACATATAAAAATGCATCATTGACTCTTCTGAAATGAGTCTCAACAACTTGAAGAGATAATTGGTCATAGTGCTCCCATACCTTCTTTTGTCCATCCAAAGCTCCCATTATGCCCACTCTGTTCAAACCTAGGAAAACACCCAACCTTGTTGCGGCATATACAATGTAAGAAGTCATAAAGAAACATTTGGTTTCTCTGATCCTGGTTAACTGATCATGTATGGCATCAGAGACAATCATTGACCAATCAAACTGTTGTTCTCCTTTCAAGATAGTCTGAATAAAAGGAAACATCCACTCCTTGAAGTAAAATGCATCCCTCTTTCCAAACACCCTAGACAACATCACAATCAACCTTGCTACCTCTTCATAGAAATCTGTCATCTTTGGCTGATCTGCAAGCTTGGTTAGAGATTTATTTTCTGTCTTCAATCACTTCTTGTTCAAGTGAGATTTATTCAATCCCTTATACCTACTATATTGCTTCAAGGCCTCTGCCTCATTTAATTGCACCAAGTTCTTTGGATCTGGAACATCAAATATACTTTGAAATGCTTGAGGAGTGAGATTAATAATCACATTGTCTTGTGAATCCATGCATAGTCTTGTAGCAGGATTGTAAGCATTGGCTACTGTCATGATTAACTCCGGGCACTGGACAGATATAGGAAATAAAGTGATATGAGCTAACCCAGAGCTGACAATTCTTTCCGTAGTCACTGTAATATCCTTGTCAAAGGCTTCTGAATACCACTCCTCAAAATTGTATTGACCTAAATTGGTATCAGTGATATCTGACCAATCTGATTCCACCTTGCTCACCTTCACAACTGGACTCCTATGATTATACCTTAAGGTATAAGGCAGTTGTTCTGGCTTTAACTTCTTTGGTTTTGATGCTACCTTTGATGTTTCTGCAGGCTAGTTTCTCCGAGCAACTTCCCCTGATGTTCCTGACATCTTTCAACTTTCCTGCAAGCAAAACCTCTAATTAGATCTCTAGATATCAACACCAAAACATGCTCTAAAAACCATACCTTTCATATATGCACCGGAGGCGAAACCAGGCAGAAACACAACCTAAAACAGTCTCTCCTACAATACTACTGAACTCGGAGCCAAAACCGATATAGATATTTCATTAATAATGAATGGGCTTGGAGTCAAAATCGGGAAGGTTATCGGAACTGGGATCGGAATGAAAAACAGATTTGGTTTTTTTTCAATTTTTCATTTTTCATATTCTATTTTCATTTCACCTCCGCTTCCGACTTGGTCAGAATTATTTTGAAAGAAAGTTTTCTCATTATACGCGGAGCCGGATACGGGATGGAAATGGAATCGATACCTTTTGTAAAACAGAATTCTCAAGTTCAAGATCGATTCTGATCCCGTCTCCGCCTAGGTTGACCATGACATCATCAAAGATTTTATTGATTTAACCTATAACTCCATGACTAAAACCAAGGTCATATTAGATGAAAAGAGGTTTTAAAACACTTTACTCATATGACCATGGGGAACGACTGAATCCTAGGGTATCATATTTTAATCATTTAAAAGTGATCACAGAAACCTACGAAACCCTAATCTAACAAACACGATAAAAACTAGGGCACGAATTTTAAACCTTGCCATTTTACCAGACTAAACGTGACAAAACCCTAAGTAAAAATGATGAATCAATTAATCCTAAATCACTATAAATCTATAATCTACCTCACTGTAAATTTCTAATCCAACTAATCACCATTTAAAACCTAAATTTAATCTAACTCACTGCAAATCCAAAACAGCACGACACAATCACGACTAAAGCGTGAAAGCGACCGTGCCCAAAAATAGAAAAAACTAAAAATAAAAGTAAAAGAAACAAAGAACATAACCAGACAAACAAAATAAAACAAGACCTGAACAAACAAGCATGCCAAGAAACATAAAATCATTTGAAAATGACATGATTCAGAGCACGGGCAAACATATATACAAAACACACAACAGTAAATAAAATGAAGAACAACAATAAGAAAACCTACCTTGAATACACAAGAACCCAGCTAACCTTCTGAACTGATTTGCTCACAACAATCTTCTCCTCCTTCAATCTTTTTGCTCAAATGAACTCTGCCACTACTCTTTCGTGCTCCTCAATCTCTTAATAATGATAATAATGACTCGTTTAATCCTTAAATGAAGGTAAAAATGAAGATTTCTACCTACATGACCAACTGTCATTAATGCATTAACACGTAGTTAAGGTGGAGTCAGAACTGAAAGAGAACCAACACTTCACAACAGTGTGACTTCAGTCAAAACTTCAACGATCCAGAAAACGGCGAGGGCGGAACTAAAATAGAAACTGATTCGAAACCTTTTGAGAAATTTCCAAACTTCATTCCAATTCCGGTTTCGAGTCTGCCAACTAAACATAAAACAAAACCAAACACAAAAAGCAAAACAAAAGATCGACATAACAAAACTAAACAAAAGATAAGACCAAAACCAAAAGTCAAAATAGCGAAGGCGGGGGCGGAGTTGATTATGATTTTGCAACTTTCAATAAAAGACCAACTTAACACCCACTCCGGCTCCAGTTCCACTCAAGATAAAACAAAAGACTACCAAGATGGAAACCAAAACAAGTTTCAAAAGAACTTTCAGAACCCGATTCAGTTCCGGTTCCGATTCCGACAGAGAAACAAAAGAAAAACAAAGTATTGGCAAAACAAGACTCCAAAATTTGTTTCAAAAACAACTAAGTACAAACATAACAAAGGGGGACCCATTTTGACCAAGGAAAAAGATGGGATGGTTATGCAAGGCATAACAGGTCATATTTCCCTAGGTTAAGTTTTGAAATTTTGTCACTTTCTTGTCAAAGAAAAGCTACAGTAACCATCTCTTCTTGAAAGCTTGGAGGAAGAGTTCTTAAGTGATCTCAGTAGGCTGTACATTTTTCTCCAACTTCTCATTATCCTTCCAAGTCGTTGCTTCACCTAAGAACTGATACGTAGTCCATTCTGCCTTATTCTATTCAAAAAAGTTATAGAGCCCATAGTATTTTTCCATCTCTATAATCTAAGCCTCAGTTCTTACTTTGTTATCCTTACCATCGAACTTGGGAATTGCTACTCTTTTGAGATCTTTCCCAAGCTCTTCCTCAATTCATCCTTGTGGACCTACCCCTGGACCACCATCTCCTTGATTGTCTTTTGCATTCTTGTGGTTCTAGTCCTCGCGTGCCACTCAAACTTCTTGATCTATATGATCCATGTGAGACTCTTGTCAATTCAAAAGCTCTAGAATTTTCTCCAGCCTCTTGTTAGGTCCATTATTGGAACCACTACCAGCTATCTCTTTCTTGGTGGTCACCATGTTGTCCCACACTTATCTTGCAAAAATTTCACATTTATCGCATCTCAACATAGGGTTCTACAAATAAACGTTCTTATTCTACATCACATAATTTTTCATATGCATGCACCCCTCATTCTAAAATACATACACATTCATGTATAATACACACATTTTGGAGTCCTTCATTTCAGTACACCAAAAAATATTATCTGATTTTATTTATATTGAAGGTGATTCAATAGACCCTTATTTACAATAGGCTTCTTGTTACATCATTTTGGTTTCTTGGCATTAGAAAGAGGACATTCCTCTAGGTCCTCATCTGAATTTACATCAAACTTTATAAAAGAGAATGGTTGAGCACAAAGGATCTCCTTTTCCTCATTACTCATCAAAGTTGCATTAGATCCACACCCTAGAGGCCAGTCCCAGATTGCGGAAATATTTTTGATCTTAGGTGTTCCCTTCTCCTCAATCTTCAAGCCTCTCTCTAGCTTGAGTTGTGTAAGGGCCTAAGCTATATTTTTGTCATCGAGATTTTTTTATTGAACCTCCATCTTCGTATTTTCTTCCTTTATGTCATTCTTACATGAGGTTCTAACAATGTTCCCTTTCCTTCATCATGCCTTTGACCTTCCCATACCTGCATTCAATCCAGACTCATTCAATTCTTAGGACAACTAAATTTTGTTCAAGGGTCAACTATCCCTATTCAAACTATGGTAGACTTAAAAGGCCTAGCGTTGAACCCTAATCTCATATACCAAATGTAATAAACCATCCTAAATTATTACTTAATTAACATTATTGTAAATGACACATGAATATATTCCAAATTAAAAAGATATAACTAGTGGCTAAATTCAATCATAGCTACACATGTCCATTTAAAATGAGTCAATGATTCATATATTCACTTCAAAATTCAAATTACAATATCAAGTTTGACTTGTCTCCTAAGGCCATAAATTCATTACATTGTACACTTTACATCTAGTACATGAATGTATTACACCAAATTACATCTTAGACTATAATAGTCTTGTGAACAACTAAGGTTCTTCTTTGATTCTTGCCTCCACTAGTGGACAAGAACATGGTTGAAGTGCTTTACTAACCAAACATGAAGCTTAAAATTCCCCAAAATTCTCCCTTGAAGAATACCCGACCTTGCATAGAAAGTTTAGCAAGAGACCAATTTTCAAGGTCGAATCTGGTGTGTTCCCATACATCAACATGTAATTTTCTATCTACAAGTTAGAAAAGAAAAAATGCAAGATTTATGCTAGGAATAGCAGAAAGTGATATCACAGAGTTCATACCTATAAAATGAACCATATTTCTTGGCCAAGCATAGTAAATGTGTTGCAACAACAAAAAACAATAGGTTCTGGTAAAGAAAACCTATACTCTCTAAACTCCATTTCAGCACCCATCCTGAAAGGTAACTTTCTACGATACAACATCTCATAGCAGTTATCTACCCTCTAGCAAAATCTACCCTAATGTGCTCTAGTCTACTTAGGTATCATTGTTTCGTTCAAGTATTAGAATATTCTTCTCATATATGTCTTTGAAAAAGAAGAAACAAATTAATATTTTCTATCTAAACAAAAATTAGATTTATGATTCAAATAAAGTATTTTCAACAATTAGTCATATCATTCCCATGACTCACATATACTTTTCATCATAAGTATTTTCCATTTTAAAATTAACTAAGAACAAAAGAATGTATGTCACAAGTATGTGTATGTACATAGACGAAGTCTATGTGGATACACATATATGTTCCTAATTAAGTTTGATATGTGCATACATTCTTAAATAAACCATCAAATTAGATTGTAATCATTAAATTATATACCATTTGAGGTTTCTTTGGTCAAAAGAAGAAATCTAGAACAAGTCTATATTAACGGTTTCACACATAATATTGTTACTTTTTCACTCTCACAAAATTGTGATATTCTACATTGTTGTTTTCATATGAACATTCATCATTTAAAAACAGCCAATAATGTTTCCTACTAAACAGTTATAGGACAAGATGTTTCACAAATAAAGTTCACAGTTTACAACTATTCAATGTTGTTCTAGCTAAACAGTTTAATAAACAAGACTATTTTCAGCCACAAGATTACTTTACAACAAATCAGTGTCGTTTGCAATAGATTTTTCATTGTTTACATCAATACAATGTTGTTTCAGACAAAACAGTTACATTTTATGATAGACAATGTAATTTTCCAACAGAGAATACACTGTTTGCAATTATCCAATGTTGTTTCAAACTGTTTAGATGCTAAATGATAATATTACAATTTAATGTTCACTAATTTAAACTGAATGAGGTTTTTCCATAATGAATAGAAAATGAACAATGTTTTTTTTCAGTAACAAATATTGTTTACAACTTCTCATTCGCCAATTTCTAGCAATCCATAAGGATTTCACTAAAAAACCAACTATCCCAGCTTCATACATGAAGAATAATTCTCAATATCTAGATCTTTAAACACTTCCATTACTGAAATTCAATGTGCAACTAAAGAAAATAATTATAATGAAACTGATTCAGCATACTCATCGATTTGAAACTGAGCAACCATACGATAAAGGATCAAAACTCTAGATTTTTTCAAGGTTCCTAGCTTAACCCCTGCCTTTCAAGGCCATCAATAAAGCACTCACTGGTCACTCTAAGAGTGACTACCCCTTTATGTGACTGGTACATTTTTTCTTCGTAAATCAAGGGTCATATTCAAGTTTACCCATAAAGGCTTACTGGGTTTATAAAATATATATATATTTCAATGTGCAAACTCAAATCTGTATCTATTTCAAGGAAATAGTTTGACGATCATGAAGATAGAACCTTACATGGACTTAATCAATCCCAAACTTAATCATTCCATTGTTCCTTTTGAGAAATGGAGAAATCAATATGCAAATATTTAACACATTCTCAAAAATGGTTTTAGCCCTTTTACCATTATCAGCCTAGCTGATAATGGAAAGGCGATACATTTGAAAGAAATAATAGGGGATTATACCCCTTTACATAGGATCTACAATCTATCCTCTACAAATTTAGACACATTAAAATACATATTTGATTAGAATAAAATTTTGATAGCCATAACATGGTTAGCATCATTGTGCAAGCTTAAGTGATAGTGACATTTTGAATGACTCTAAGCCTTGGCCTAGCTCTAAAGGCTATCTAATAAGGCTCTAACTTAGGTTACTACACATTGAAGGTAGGCCATAGGGCATGAAACCACAAAAAGGTGTTTGATATTAAACATCATTCAGCTCAAGGTTGTAACAACAGGGACAGAGGAAAATACATATTTACTGTGCTATCAAATTTTCAATAGAATGCAGAGAATTCCACAAGAATGTTATGAAAATGAAAATGAAATCAAACTTTTTTCTAAGGAAAATGATTTACCTTAATAATCGATATTTTTTATGAAGCTTACCTCTAATTTTCCACTTCTACGGGATCTTTCTGCTTTTTTCCTTACTGTCAATCGAATTCCAATTTGTTAACCTTTTTCCTCACTATCAATTCTAAAATGGAAACAATATTTTTCATTGCATGCGGCTGGGGCATTTTCGTTATGGCTTTTTTTTCATAGCCATCGGCCACTATCTTTTTGAATATTTCCATAATGTTTTATGGTAGGCCCACATTCTTCGTGGACCGCCTTCAAGATTTTTATAGATTTACACAGTCTGATTTGGGATATCATTTGTTATCGAATTAAATTTCAATAAGAATATGTATATGTGTAAATGTACATGTGTATATATATATATATATATATTTATGTATTTATATGATTTAATTTATATTTACCATGTTTTTCTTCATTCTATATATATGTATATATATTCATGTGTAGATTGTTTGTTTGAAGGGGCTCGTGAGTTCCATATGCTATCATTTAGTTAAATGAGGAACTTTAATTTCATCTCGAGCATCCATACGTATATGAACTAGAAGGGATTTATTTTTACTTAATTTCACATAATGAAACTCTTATCCTTTTAATCATTCTATAAAATACATACTTTCATTTTCTTCAAAACATAGAGTTTAAGTAGACAATTTAATCTACAAGCCATTCATTTTCAATCACTGAAATGATTCAAGTCATGAAATTGTGTTCTTCTTATATATGCACAACAGTTCAAATGAAATTCATCATTCAATTTGTGGTGTGTGCAACCAAATTCCAATTGGCTTACCATTGGATCCGGCTAAACAATCCTACTTCAACCATGCTCTTGTCCTTCAACTTGTCATCCCATAACTGCACACACTTGCACTTGCAAATTTATCAGTAATGTTCAATTCTTGATAACATATAAGATCATTTCAAAAAAATTCATAGTCAACATCACTCAAAGTCTTTCAATCTATTTTCAAAAATTCCAAATTTCCCATTTAATATATATTGAATTTATTCAATAATTCAATTTACCATATTATAATAAGTATGCATTAAAATTTTATGACAATTTCATTTATTATGGGTATAATTGATAAATTTATTTCATGGGTGTTTAGTGTTTGTTAACTCTAATTGCTTTAATTGTCTTTCTAACCATTACGCATATTCCCATATGATATTGTAGCATGTCCGGTGGGACCCACATCCCTGAATTGAAATTTTCTTGTAGATTTTTTTATCACCTATAGGTTACAGTAATGCTTCTACAGCATATTGATGCTTCTATTTTCTGCACAACGATGCCTTTGTCATGTATCGATGTTATTTCTCTTTTGCAATTATTCTTTTTCTATATCTCGATGTGTTTGTTTTGACACTTGTGTGTTTCTATCACTTTAGATTATAGTGACACTTCTATGATTTATAGTGACACTTATGTTGCGATTCAACACTTCTACTAATTATCGTGATGCTTTTGTGGTAAATCAATGCTTCTATTTTAATTACAGTGATGCTTTTATTATTTTCAAAAGTATATTTGTTTTTATACTTTTATATTTTCCTAACCCTAATGTGCCTGATCTTTTAAATTTTAGACTAACATATCTTGTGCAACTTGTGGAAAACATTGGGAGAAGACAAGAAACAAACTACTAACAAGTCTTCTTGTATGATATTTTTCATACAAATATCACATTTTTAAAATTAAATAATACAACTTTCATATTTCAATTTGGGCTTTAAAATTGGACAATACAACTTTCACATTTCAATTTGGGCTTTAAAATTGAACAATACAACTTTCACATTTCAATTTGGGCTTTAAATTTGAACAATACAAATTGCACATTTCAATTTGGGTTTTTAAAATTGAACAATACAAATTACACATTTCAATTTGGGATTTTAAACTTGAACAATACAAATTGCATATTTCAATATGGGCTTTAAAAATTGAACAATACAAATTGCACATTTCAATTTGGGCTCTAAAATTGGACAACACAAATTTCACATTTGAATTTGGGTATTAAAAGGAATTTGTTTTTCATGTCTAGTAGGCTAGTGGTGTGTATGCTCTCTCCTTGCACTATGTGTATAGATATTTTTGTATTTATATTTTTATGTAGAAAAACTTTATACATATTTGTCGGCTATGGATAGCCTCGTGTATTTTTTGATGTATATCGCATATTCAATGTATCATGGCATTCATTTTTTTGATGATATATGAGATGAGATCATTTTGATGTGACCATGCTATGGTGTTATTCTATGCAATGATATTTTTTCTGATATATACCTTGATTATGGATGTAGATGTATGTATGGATGCATGTGTTATGAGATTATGGATTGTATATTTATTATGATTATGATATCATGTGCATGTTCCTAATGATATATGGATGCAAGATGTATGATATGGATGATTATATGGTCATTATTTTCTTTTTAAATTTTCATATGATATATGATGTGATGATTATGCAAGATGGATGATATGGGATGCTAATGATGGTTTATGGATGTAGGGTGAGATGCATATATATTATTTGTTATATGTCATGATACTTGGATAGAATTAGAAGAATAGATGAATGATTAGAAAATAAAAGAATGATTTTGATTAGGATACCAATAAATCTATAGCTATTAAATGGATTTTGATATTTTATTGGATATGTGATGAGATAGGACAAATGATTTTTATTTTTATTTTTAGATTATGTAACATAATGTAGAGAAATTCTTATTTTGTTGTAGCAAGTAGACACAATGCACCAAGGTATGAAGAACCAAGGTGGCATTGTAACTATTTGCATGGAATTTTACTCGAAAAACAGATAGGAGTATAATTGTTCATACCTAACCTATAGACACCTTGTTTGATCATATGAGAGAATTAATCCATCAAAGAAAGTAGACCAATACAAAAAAGGAACCAAGAACCTAATATGCAAAATTTGTTGTATTGTGTGAGACTATCCCTGCACACACAAGGCAAGTATTCAACAAGATTGTATTGCAAGAACATCCAACAAACACGACAATCGAAAGGAATTACTATGCCCCATTACATACACCTCTAGACACACCAATATATTGAAGATCAAGTTAGTTTCAAGTGAGTGATGGAATGAGACAAAAAAATAAAACCAAAATAAAAGACCGACTGATGAACACATCAGTGTCATCGTATCTCTTGCCAGGGAATTGTTGTTTTAGTTGATATTTGAAATGATGTTTATTGTAGGAAAGATGTATTTGTTAAGACATTCATTGTATTTTTATTTTCTATGTGTGTAGGCCATTGATCTGAAAGCTAATTGACATGTTTGATAATGATCAAAACTCATGATCTTGTGTGAATATTTATGTTTCAATGATTGTATTTTTTTATTTATTTATCAAATATGAGGATGATGATAGGTTTATTATTGATGAAAACTTTAGTGAAGATGGATGATTGGGGATGAGATAGGTGATTGTTTTCTTTTTAGAAAAAATTTAAAATGTTTTTGACTTCTTGAAATGTTTTGAGATTGTTTATGGAATTTTAACATTTATTAATTTGTTTTTGGTATTTTGACATGATTTGGATGCTTTAAATTTTTAACATTTTATATGTTTTTGGGATTTCCACATATTTTAATGTTTTTGGTATTTTCTAGATGATACCTGGATCACGATGTGAGCTATAAGACATGGATCAAGATTTATTTGAAATCAAGATGAAAGTACCTACCCCCGGTGTCTAGCAATGTATGGAATGTTATGAATAAATGTATAGATTGATATAATAAATGGATATAAAAAATAATGTTGACTACCCCATGATAGGATAGAATTCTAGCTAGGATAGTGCTATATGTAAGCAATTCTACTGTATGGGATAGGATATGATCGATGGCAATGACCATGTCAAGATTTTTCCAAAATAAAGTTTAAAGAGTGTACCCCTAATCCTTATCAAGATCAAGATAGGTCTTAGAATTGGATGGATGAAAGAGGATTGGATTGATCATAGATTTATTTTGGGTAAGAGAAAAAATGTTGAATTTATTATGGTGAGATAAGATGCTTCCATCTATAATGGTGCATGTATATTCTTGATTCTACACATGATGCTTGTTTGCTAGGTTTTCATCAAGGTACTTTCCCAAGTCACCACCAAAGTGGTTTTCACTAGAGGATGATTTTTCTTTTTACTATTCTTTTTCTTGATTTTTTGGTTTTATTTTATGTTTATTAATGATTTTTGAATAATTGGATTATATTACAACACTTTATGGTATTGATGTAAGTTATAATTCATGATGTTTTGATAATACCCTTCCTAGAGTAGTTTCTTTGCCAAGATATGTGCGCTTGTATATGACCCCTAAAATTTCTTGTCTTCATCAATCCTAGAGTTAACCTTGTCTAGATGTGTATATCATGATAGAGTTCCCTTATCATCCTTATGATAAAGAGTTGCTACCAAGACATGGTTAATGCAAGACTTGGATATTATTGGTTTTGAGATGGATGATGGATATCGATGAGGGATATCAGATGTTGATGGACTAGTCGATAGTTTAGATAGCTAATCTTTGATTCTACAAACATGGGATGATGAGCAATGAAATATGGATATGGATTTAGGACCAAAATTTTTATATATTTTGTATGTCACTATTGAAGGCTTATTTTTCATTGGTAAAAATATTTGATGGATAAAATTTCCTTTTTAATTTTTCCCCATACTTGTTGCAACACATTTTTCATTGTGCCAAAAGATCAACCTATTAATTCCTAACACAAATTCCAAAGATAAATGGATCCATGAGAGGTAGTTAGTCCATGTCCTGGGTCCAAAGGGAGATATTGGTAATTAGTCCAACAATCTCCCCATTGGCATCACCCAAGGGGATTCAAACCTGTGACCACAACTCTGATACCATTTGTTAGAACATGTTGTTGTGCCAAAAGATCGACCTACTAACGCCTGATACAAATGCCAAAGATAAATGGATCCATGAGAGGCAGTTAGTACATGTCTTGAATCTGAAGGGAGATGTTGTTGATTATTATAACAATAATTTCTTTGAATAATGGACTTCGCTAGGGATTATTCGCTTTATTTTTCTTTTGGATCCATTTGATTCTACAAACGTGGGATGATGAGCAATGAAATATGGATATGGATATGGATTTAGGACCAAAATTTTCATATATTTTGTATGTCACTATTGAAGGCTTATTTTTCATTGGTAAAAATATTTGATGAATAAAATTTCCTTTTTTATTTTTCCCCATACTTGTTGCAACATATTTTTCATTGTGCCAAAAGATCAACCTATTAATTCCTAACACAAATTCTAAAGATAAATGGATCCATGAGAGGTAGTTAGTCCATGTCTTGGGTCCAAAGGGAGATATTGGTGATTAGTCAAACAATCTCCCCATCGGAATCACCCACGAGGATTCAAACCTATGACCACAACTCTAATACCATTTGTCAGAACATGTTGTTGTGCCAAAAGATCGACCTACTAATGCCTGATACAAATTCCAAAGATAAATGGATCCATGAGAGGCAGTTAGGACATGTCTTGAATCTGAAGGGAGATGTTGGTGATTATTATAACAATACTTTCTTTAAATAATGGAGTTTGATAGGGATTATTCTCTTTATTTTTCTTTTGGATCCATTTGAAGTTCATGTGTCCATTTTGATTTATCAATTCTTCAGCTTCGATCTGGCATGCTCTTTTCTTTTATAATATTTTTGTTGTTGGTCCCAATTAGTGGGTAGAAATATGTGAGGATGATGATTTATGACATGGATGGTTGAAGTGTTGGTAGCAGTTTCATTATAAGGACTCTTCAACACTCCCGTGTTGATGTTGGCATTAGATAAAGTTTCCCCCAATATCATGAAGGTATTACTAACATGATTAGATTCCCTGATATTTGAATAATCGATACCCTAATGTTTAGGATTGTCGACAAACTGTACTAGTTCTAGGATACTCTATTCATGTAGGTCTAATCCTTCTCTAATCTACTATGAATCTTCAAAGGTAGTAGTAGAAATAATATATTTTAATTGTTCTTTAAAAGATGTTGGTGTTTAAAATTTGGCATAGAAATCTTCTTCATGGTCGCTTTTTGAAATGTTGCTATGAAATGGAGGTATGAATTCTACTATAGCTGGATCATTTGCAAATATGTCTAAAGTAGAGTACTCTTGTTATGGGGGAATATCATCAACGTGTCTAGGGGAAGTGAGTATCTCATGGGTAGATTTAGGGTTGATTCGTGTATGGATATGATACTCTTTTTTGAAATCTTGTATGAATTGAAAAATATTCATTAGATCATGGTAGTATTTTGGGGAAGTGGACTCTTCATCTTAAATTATTTCAAAGGAATCTTCCTTATGCTTAGGATTTTGTTCTTGACATGGACCTTAGGTTGATAGTGGAATATAGATGGAAGACTCTTGAGTAGTCTTAATGGATTCAGATGATGGGATAGAAACTTTTTTCAATGGAGCGTCTTCAATATGTCCAATCATGAAGTCAAATGAGGGGGTTATGTTGCAATCTGAGATATATTTAGTCCCAATATTTGGATGCAGAACATTGCTAGACATTGTTGAATGGTCTTGATCATGCATTAGTAAATATTGATAAATATCCAATTTCTCATCATTTGAACAATGAATAGTATTGACATAATCATCGAAATTTTATCATAAGTATAATTGACATTGTTTTTTATTAAGGAAAAAGCAGGTTTTGAAGGGGACCCGAAACCCTTTAACAGTAGAGAAAAGAAAGATAAAGCAATAGAGTTCAACACAAAAATAGAATGTTGCCTACAAAGATGAGAACAAAAACCAGCCCAGGGGCAACACAGCAAAACACCAGCTGCTAGGCAAGATTCCTTAGGATATCTGCAACCTCCTGCTCTAGATTGTTCATATTTATTGCTGCTTTCTTAATTTCTTGTATGTCCACAGGGGTTTTTTCAACCTTCCTCTTCAGGTTGGCTCTGGTTCTTTTGCTTGGCCCAGCACCCTCCACCTAGCTTTGATCTTTCTCATCATCCACTATAGGCCTTACCTGAGAGGACTTTTCTAGATTCTCAACCATCAAATTCATGGTACTCGCAGTGGATTTTAAGATCTTGTGACTCATTTCCAAAAAAATTTGAATAGATTCTTTAACATTCTTCAACTTTTCCTCAATAGTTGATAGCTTGTCATCATGGTTGCTCTTGAATTGCTACAAATCCTCCACAATTTTATTAAGGAAATATACCATATATATCTTCTCTTCCTCAGTCCACAAGTCATTGGCCTTATCTCTGTCTTTGTTATTTTTATCCTTCGTATCATTCTTTTCCAACTTACTGCTAAAAGCCCTTTGATTCAATTTGATCTCCTTAATCTCAAAGAAAACCCACCTAATCAACCTGAAGAAATCTACAGACCCATTGTAGGCGATAGCAAGGATATTAGCAAGAAACTCGCGCTTAGCCTTAAAGTAATGATCATCCTCCTTGAGGTCATTGGGATACCTTAGCCTATCCTCCTTATCAGTTGCAACATAACTAGAATACTCTGACGAAGGGGTCATCTGAGTCTCATCTCGATTAGTTTCATAAGAAGGGCCCTCCACAACCTTCCTCTTGCCCTTCTCTAGAGGAACATTGGCTTTACCTTTCGCCTTCAAATTAGTAGCCCTAGAACCCGAAAAAATGACTTTAGCTTTTCCTGTGGATATCATGGCACTAGTTTTAGGAAGGGCACGGGCCTTGGACTTGCTTTTGTTACTACCCATCCTCACTAGATTTGAGGGATGGTCTTCCTCATCCTCCATATCACTCTCACATTCATCCTTGTCAATATAGTTAGCACCCAGTTCATCCCTAGCAGAGGCAGAATGGGGAGAGGGGGTCTAGCCGGCATGGCTTTGAAATGTTCAAAAATAAGAACAAGCAAACCCTCATGAAGAATGGGGTATCTAGACGAGTTCAATTTATGGTCCTTAAGACTAGCATTCAACAAAGTAGACAGATAGAAAGGGAAGCAAACCCTAACCTGATGTCGAAAGTGATTCAGGAGCACAAAATGGTAGCCAAAAATCCTTTTATATCTACCATCTAGTGTAATGTATTCCATGATTTCCTTCAGCACCTCCCACCAGAGCAATTTAATCTTCATAGAGTCAGAACTACTTTTGGTAGCTCTACGCAAGTCCTCCTCCTTATCAATCATCAGAAATTTTCTCACAGCTTGGTCAAAAAGCTTCATATCCCTATAGAACTGCATACCCTCTATGGAAATCCCAGTAACATCATCAATTAATTGCTCATCCAAGGCCACCTTTCTCCCAAACAAATTAACCTTACCATTGTTCCATTCTTTAGCAAACAACCTGGTAATATCCTAGTCCACACCATGGAGTTTTTCGATGTAGCTAGTGATCCCACCCTTCTCCAGCAACTCGCAAACCTTAGTGTTACTCTTCAAGTCCTCACAATCCATTGGTTTCACCCGATGATGCTCACCTCCCATGTTAGAAAAGAAACCCCATAGTAGTTTTGAGACTGCATGAAAAGAAACCCCACACCCATAATCATTAATTGATAGGGAAAACCTTCCCGTGGGTTCTACTATACATTAATAAGGCCATGATGTCAGCATCCAATATATCACTCCTCTTCCATATCATTTTATCCTTAGCCTTGACCCCCTTATTTGCAAAGAATTTTGCCACCGTGTTTATTTCACTATAAGCATGGGAAATGAAGTATTTTTCAAAAGAGCTAATTATCCCCTATGAGAGGTTGATCCAATTCTCAATGGTCCAAGAAGGCTTTTGGAGGCCTTTAATACATTGAATAATATTGTTTGAGTCCCCTTCAAGCCATACATTTTTTAAAATCATTTGGTGAGCAAGGTTTAAGGCTTGGAAAGCCCCTATGGCTTCAGCAAGGTGGTTGGTCTAGGTGCCCAAGGGGAGCGCCACTGCTGAAATAAAATTTCCATTCTCATCTCTTATCACTCCCCCACACCCAATAGGCCCAGGATTGCCCTTGCTCACCCCGTAGTATAATTGACATTGTTATAACTTACTATTATTCTATAATCTTTTCATTTTCCATGGTTGGGCATAGGATCTTTGTGCATTCTAATATCTTTATTTCTAGAAAACCTTGGTTTTTTATCTTTGTTTGCTTCTCCTTTATCTATAAGGTACTATATAAGATATTTTAGTTTCACATAATTTTGTATCTTGTGTCCCTTTTTCTATGATATTGGAAAAATTCATTGTCATTAGACCACGTTGGTTTGATTTATGGTTCGAGATAATTTTTGAATTTCAAACATTGGATATGTTTTGCTTGAATTAGCTTGTTTAGGACTATTTCAATGGGTTCCCCTAAGGGAGTGAATTGAAATCAAGGAGCATTGTTAGGCCTTGGTGGTGGTGGTCCTATTGGAGGATTAGCAATTTATATGTTATGTTGTTTGTTTGGTTGAGATTGTGCAATTATCACAACTTTTATGCCAAAAACTATTGGGAACAAGCTACACTAAGAGGGGGGGTGAATCAGTGTTGTGCAAAATTTAACTTTATTAAACTTTTATCATCAAGAATTAGTTACATTCAACCATACTGCATAAACATGAAAACAAACACAACACCATAACACCAAGATTTTTATGTGGAAACCCTATTAGGGGAAAAACCACGGTGGATGGCCAATCCACAATTATGATCTGAGTATACTCAAATGAAGATTACAAAATGGGGAATGCACTTGCATTCAGGCGCACTGCCTAGAGCTCACTTCTCAAAAGAAAAGGCTCACTATCATACAAGTGTTTAGATTAAAACCATCTTAAGATTGAACTGAGATGATAGAATCTATTTATGCCAGATTACAGTTTTGGATTAAGCACAATAACAGATCTACTGCCTTACAGATTGATTTTGTATTTCTGCTCTGCTCTGCTCATACACACAATACAGATCTTCTATGTGCAAGTGAAATTGTGCATTATCGCACCTCTTCTCTGCTCTTATCATAATTCGCACCAAAGTACTCTACTTACATCATAAAAAATGATACAAACGATCTTATATATATCTGTAATATGGGATTCAATTACACTTTGTCGGCTTCAATAGAACATAAAAATAATTACAATTGTCGGCTAGATCCTTAATTAAATATTTATGTGCATCCTCCAAAGTTGGTTAAGACATAAAGGGGGCCCAAACAAACATGATCAAGCATGAAAAAAATTATTTAATTACTCCTTATACATCCACTGATGAGGTAAAAATAACCTCATCATATTGAAACCAGAAAAGCCTATTTATATAAGCTCAATCCCCAATCTCTACCAATTAATTAAACTTTAGGAGAAATAATTGCTTATCTTTAAGGAAAATTATGCAAACTTTATTTCTTATGATTAATTGAGGTAATCTACCAATACGGGTTTAATGTGTTGTTTTGAGTGTTTTTGCAGAGCAATAATCAGACATCACGCAGCAGTTGCAAAATGTTTAAACCAGCATGTGCCTTAGTAACGGTTGAAGATAGATGTTGGGAACCTGCTCTTGAATGTTAGGTTGATGAACCGAGGATATAGTTATTGTTAGTTTAAATTTTGTTATGATCTTTAGTCAAAAAATTCATGGCTCGTCTCGATCCTTCTTAATTTTTTATGTAATGGGGAGTTAATTTTTATAGACTTTTTCAATGGCTATCCACGCCATCTGAAATCTAGGATTTAGTTAAAGTTTTTCTATAAAAATGTGATTTCCTGAAGTTGAAAAGGATGCTCAATAGTAATGTTAAGATGTTAACATGATCTCTGAATACTTATGAATGAAAGAACTATCTTTTGTTAATTGTTGAGTTGTTGAA
The DNA here is from genome assembly GCA_007115665.2 of Sequoiadendron giganteum. Classification (NCBI taxonomy): domain Eukaryota; kingdom Viridiplantae; phylum Streptophyta; class Pinopsida; order Cupressales; family Cupressaceae; genus Sequoiadendron; species Sequoiadendron giganteum. The sequence continues at coordinate 325,137,183 of CM021109.1, read as the reverse complement.
CCATAGATAATTATTGTCTTTAATGGAAGAACTTCAGAACTAGTAGTGTATGTAACTTGAGAATGAACGTGATAACCCGCGAGCTGGCCACTCAAGGGAAGATAGCTTAAGTAGATAAGTACTTACTGTTATGTTGTTTTGTTTGTTAAGTTAGATAACCATTCAGTAGGAAATCGTTAAGTTTGTTTGTTGTTGAGTCTGAAGTTCTGAAGCACTCTTTGTTTTCAATTATTATGAGTTATTTGTTGCAATTGTTAGAATCTTTTACTATTTAAGAGAATGTTTCATGGTATGTTTACTCATTTTTCCACTTCCGTAGTTTATCAGTTGTTCAATTTATTTATTTGTATGCTTTCTAGCTTAGCTGTTATGCTTTCTAAATTAGTTATCTTGTACTTTCTAGTTTAATATTTCTAGTTTTCTTAGAATAAAATTGCTTCCTAGTTAAGTAGTTAGATGGCCTTAGACTAAAATTGATTTTAGTAGTTTAAAGAAAAACATAAAATCTAAGATGAGTTATCTAAATTATCTTCTATTGCAAACTGCCTTGGACACTGCCCAGTCAACTTATTGACATTTTATACTCTAAAGTAATGGGACCTAACGATAGCCTATCACTTTTTGGTGCCATTTTCGGGGACTATAATAGCCTTCTTGCTTAAGTGTTACTTGGAGACAGTTTGAATACCTCATTTTAGGCCAAAATACCACCTTTGGCTTCCTTTTCTGCATGGTTAGGAAAAGAGGCCCCCACAGACAATTTATACCAAAGACCCCCCAAAATACGTACCAATCATACATAGGGAAGCCCAAGGCTCAGACGACCATACTTTTCATGAATTATTTGAGCCTATTCCACCAGAGGGTTTCCACTATTTACCTGAAGATCAATTGGTAGAACAACCAGTTATAGAGGAAATAGTCTTTGAGGAGCAGATTCCTCTAAACATTATGGGAGATCATAGGGTTGAACCTAACCGACATGATGCCAACTACAATGAACATCATCCTCCTTGAACGTTTACTTATCTTATTACTTTGGATGTAGATGATGATACTGCTATGAAAAAAATTTCCCCAACTTTCCTTCCAAATTTTTGTGGCTTTTCCTCGGAAGACCTAGACCAATTTCTTTTTGAATTTAAGGTCCTATGTCAAACTTATGACTATAAAAATGATAACCTGAACCTGAAGCTCTTTCCTTCTACTTTGAAGGATTCAGCAATGCACTGGTTCATGGGACTAGGTTCTGGCAGCATAACATCTTGGGGGGAAATGGAGAATGTTTTCTTGCAAAAATACCAAAGTTACTGTAGGGTGAGTGATCATAACGAAGAGTTGTTTAAACTGAGACAAAACGAGGATGAAAGTTTAGAGGACTATCTCGATAGGTTCCTTTTCTTGTCTAAACAATGTGGAGAAGAGGCCATTAGTGTTGAGATTCTCAAAACTATATTTCTTAAGGGACTTGATGACAATGCTAGAAGAAGTCTTGATTTGATGGGAAAAGGTGACGTGTCTCAACTGACCCTTGAGGGATATGTGAATTGTGTCAAAAAAATTCCCGTACTCGGAGAGGAATCCGTAAAACTAATATTTTTAAAGGGTCTAACAAGATAGGTAAGCTCCATGAAGAAATAGCAAATGTAAAAATGGATATTGTCATTCAGCTAAACACTACATTATATGCCATACAAGATAAAACTTGCAACCCAAAGACCTTGTCAATATATTGTCCCAGGTGTCAAAACAAACACCTATTGCGTGAGTGTCCTTTAGAAAAATTCAATGTTTGTCAACTCTATGAGCAAAACCATCCTACCAATCAGTGTGAGCTTATGTCTCATCTTAAGAATACTAAGAAAAAAACTATTCAAAGGAGATAAACGCATTAAACCAACATCAAGGAGGTAACTTCTCTTATGGACAGAATTCCAATCCTGCATAGAGACCACAAAATAGCTATCCAATAATTCTTGGAAGACCATGGTTGGCCACTATTGCCACTAATATTTATTGCAGAGAAGGGGGAATGACCATTTCTCATGGTCTAGACAGTAAACGTTTATTCTTATATCCCCCTGCTAAACCTACCGAGCATAAAAAGGTTTGGGTTGATGAACCAGAAGAATCTAATGGTCAAGACATTTTGGCCTCGCTAGCCATGGTAGTAATTAAACAACATGGAAAAGAACTAGGGGATGAGTTAGTAAATGACCTGGCACACCTTGCTATAAGCCTGAATGAGGAAGAAATAATGGATGCTCCAAGAATTTTTGGACAACCTATTGATATAAGTGGGATAGAACAAAACTATGCTACAATGGGAATGCCTTGTCCCTTAGCTAACATGATCCCTAGAACAAGTCATTTCATTGAAGATATCACAAGGTTTCACCGACTTATACCTCATAGTTGTCCTCTCAAAACCCTATTGCGACCAATTTATACTGTCACTTCGGCCAATCCTAGAACAAAATCAATTATGTTCTTGCCAGGAAAGTCTCTAAACGTCAATAGCTAGCTAGCAGAAACACGAGAGTATAAATTGTTCAATGTGTTGGTAAGACGGTCTAAAGATTTTGCTTGGTACTACATGGACATGAGGGGAATTCACTCAAGTGTTTGTACTCATCACATTTATACTAATCCTAGTATAAGGCCTGTATGTCGGCCTCAGAGGAGACTCAATCCTGCATTAAAGGATCTTGTCAAAATTGAAATTGAGAAACTCCTCCGTGTAGGATTTATTTATCCCATATCTGATATTAAGTGGGTGTCACCTATGGTGGTTGTGCCCAAGAAAAATTGGAAATGGAGAATCTGTGTGGACTATAGAGAACTGAACAAACCCACTCATCGAGATTATTTTCCCCTACCATTTGTGGATCAGGTTCTCGACAACTTGGCTGGAAGGAAATATTTATCCTTTTTAGATGGATTTAATGGTTACAACCAGATTCAAGTTGCTCCAGAAGACCAAGATAAGACCACGCTTACCTACTCTTGGGGCACATTTTCATACAGGGTGCTTCCCTTTGGACTTTTTAATGCTCCTGCGACTTTTCAGAGAGCCATTCTTGCTATATTTGTTGAACTTGTCAATGACTGTGTAGAGGTCTATATGGACGACTTTATAGTCTATGGGTCAACGTATGATGAAGCTCTTCAGAACCTAGGCCAAGTTTTATAATTTTGTGAGGAGAATAGACTATCCCTTAGTCACGAATTTTTTTTAATAATGGTAGAACAAGGAATAGTCTTAGGTCATCATATTTCCTTTGAGGGAATAAAAGTTGATCCCAAGAAAATTAAAGTCATCCAATAGTTGACTATTCCTCAAACACAAATAGATGTTCAAATATTTATTGGACATGTTGGTTACTATAGAAGGTTCATCGAAGGCTTCAGTAAAATAGTTGCTCCTATGTTCTTTCTTTTACAAAAACAAGTAGAGTTCATTTGGACACCTGAGTGTCAACTATCATTTGAAACAATTAAGGAAAAGCTTGTCTCTGCTCCCGTACTGTGAGGGCCAAATTGGAGTCTTCCCTTCCATATTTATGCAAATGCTTCGGACAATGCTATTGGTGCATTACTGGGACAAGAAGATGAGAATGGGGGTAAATATGCCATATACTTTATCAGTAAGAATCTTACATCTGCAGAGAGAAACTATACGACAACAGAAAAAGAATTATTGGTTGTTGTTCATGCCATTAAAAAATTCCACCACTATATTATAGGATATAAGGTTGCAGTTTATATAGACCATTCAACCATAAAATACCTAATGAACAAACCTATAGTTAATGGTTGGATTATGAGGTGGTTATTACTCCTTCAAGAGTTTAATACTACAATTCTTGACAAGCCAAGGAAATATAATGTAGTAGCAAACTTCTTGTCGTGAATGAAATAAGAAGAGGGTGACAATACACCTATACAAGATGAGTTTCTAGATGAGAATATGTTTGTTGTTTCTGTAAAGTCACCCTAGTTCGCTGACATTGCTAACTATTTAGTTGTCTCTGAAGTACCCCCGAGGTTCATGTCAAAGAAAAGGAAGCGACTTATCAAGGAAAGTGCCCCATTTAAATGGATTAACGAAATTTTATTTCATTGTGGACTTGATATGGTCTTAAGAAGATGTGTCAGAGCTGATGAAACTTACAGTATTCTAAGGACCTGTCACGATGATCCTTCTGGAGGGCACTACTCTGTGAAAAGAACTTCCATAAAATTTTAGGCGTCAAATATTATTGGCCTTCAATGCATAAGGATGTTAAGAACTATGTTCATCGTTGTGATGAATTCCAAAGAGTAGGAAGACCAACTGCTTCTTCTGAGATGCCTTTACTGCCACAGGTAGTCCTTGAACCATTTGAAAAATGGGGTTTAGATTTTATCGGACCCATAGATCCTTCCTCTCAAGGGAAAGAATACATATTGGTTTGCACTGATTACCTGATGAAATGGGCACAAGTTCAGGCCTTACGAGTAGCTAGGGAAGAACAAGTCTTGGACTTCCTCTATAATAAAATCTTCCTTAGATTCAGAGCCCCTCAAACTATCATCACTGACTAGGGACCTCAATTCATGTCCAAAGTACTCTTAGAATTCACCAACCATTTTCAAGTAAGCCATAGAAAGTCATCCCCTTACCACCCTCAACCAAACGGCCAGGTGGAAGTAACTAATAGGGAGCTTGAAAATATATTAACGAAAATAGTTTCTTCAGGAAGAAAAGATTGGGCCAAGAAACTTCCTAAAGTTTTCTGGGCATACAACACAACATGGAAATCCACAACTGGATTCAGCCCCTATGAGCTCGTCTTTGGGAAGAACCTCTTCTTCCCATTAATTTTGAACTTCAAACTCTAAGAATGGCTATGGACCTAGGTCTGGATTTGAAACGAGCCCAAGTTGAACGAGTTATGCAATTAAGCGAATTGGATGAGCTTCGCTTAGACAATTTCCATCAAACTGAACTAATTCAACATCAATGAAAAATGTGACATGACAAACATATAAAAGAGAGAGAGTTCCATAATGGAGACTGGGCCCTGCTATTCGATTCCAGATATAAAGATCACAAAGGAAATCTCAGGACTCATTGGTTGGGCCCTTATGAGATTTCTGAGGTCTTTTCGAATGGCACAGTTCAGTTGTAAACCAATTGATGGTGATACACGGACTCTCTTAGTCAATGTTCATCGCTTATGTATCTACCATAAGTCGGTCAACAGGGAAGAATTTTCAAAACTGGTAGAAATGCAGGGAAAAATCCAATGCATTGACTCTGCCAAGGCAGAGTCTAACTAGTCAAAAATAAATAAATATATATATATATATATATATATATATATTGAAAATTTGTAATAAAAAGACATGTATACTAAGATATTATTCTTTCATTAGTACTTCTTCATTTGGACTTAGCTAGTTTTTGTTCCATTTTGCAGGACTTCTTATAATGAGGAAAATAACTTCTGGAGTACCTTCTTAAGATGCTCTGGAATATTATGGTCCTGATGCAAAGTGCTCCAGAACCTGATGGTCCTTATACCCGATACTCCAGAACTTGTACAGCAACTCATCACGTTAAAAATTCATTCCTGCAAAGCGATTCAAAGCTCCTGAAATTCAAATTCATGGTCTTGCCACTTCACCTTAATTTTGTTGCTGCTCTGGCTGCATCTTTCAGCGATGCTCTGGAACCTTCATTTTGTTGTTGCTCCGGTTGCATATTTCAGCGATGCTTCGGAACCTTCATTTTGTTGTTGCTTCGACTGCATCTTTTAGCGATGCTCTAGAACCTTCATTTCATTGTTTCTCCGACTACATCTCTCAGTGATGCTTTGGAACCTTCATTTCATTGCTACTTCGGTTGCATCTCTCAGCGATGCTCCAGAACCTTCATTTTGTTGCTTCTTCGGCTGCATCTTTCAGCGATGCTCCAGAACCTTCATTTTGTTGCTACTTCGGCTACATCTTTTGGTGATGCTCCGGAACTTCCATTTCCCAGCCACCACGGCTGCGTCTTTTGGCAATGCTCCAGAACTTATCCACCTTCTTTGTCACGAATGCATGCCTCTCGCATGCTCCAGAACTTTTTCATTAGTTTCAAGGGAATTTTCATTAGCGTTCTCCAAAACTTATTCATCTGTATTCCGCCACCTTTTTCATAAATTCAAAATTTTGCAATGCTTTCATCATCACATCTTAGTACACGTGCCTTCCTATCTATTTTTTTAATTTCTCTCTTCATAAATAAAGCCACTAGTATAGCCTGTCTTCATTGATGGCTCTGTCATTCATAAGCTTCCGCATCCATGCCATAATAAATCCACCATCACCTCAGCCAATACCATCGCGTCATCTTGTCAAATCTGTAAAGGTATGAGATCTTCGAACAATCATAGAATGCAAGTAAGAACTAATTTTTGCTTTAAGTAGGTAGTTAATTTCAAATAAAGAATAATTAATTGGCACGAACTTCCCTCCTAATTTAGCAATTTGTGCCACTCAGTGATCAACTACTTGTACGGAAATCTTTTTGCATGCCTCCATGCAAATTAAAATCATTGCACAGTAAGCTTCAAGCAAGACAAATAAATAATCTCAGTAGCTATATTTTCAAAAATAGTTGTGTACAAGTTTCTTTCCTTGATTGAAATATTTAGTAGAGTGGAAAATAAGAGAATGGGGGGTGGTAAAAAGAAGTCAGAGCCAGCTTCCGCAAAAAAATTATTGGGGTTAAGCCATATCTCTGATTTGTTTGAGGAGGTAGGGTGGTTGGACTTTATCAAAAAGTTTGAAGGTTATAATAAAAATATGGTGAACACATTTGCAGAAAACTACTCAAATGGTCAGGTGATACTCCATGGAAAGCGCTTTAAGGTGAGTCTAAAACTTATCTCTCATTTATCAGGGTTAGATAATTCAGGCATAAAATTGAAAGAGACCTCTCAAATAACATATCAAAAGTTGTTTGAATTATTTGTTGGAGAGGGAGACCCTCACCCCATGGTAGTAATTAGTACTAGAGGAAAAAATAAGGGATTTCAGAGAACCTCTATACTAGAAACTTGGGGAACTATTGTAGCATGGATTATAAAATATTTCACTTGTGAAGGACAACTCACTGTTGTAGTAGGACCTACACTTCGAATGCTCATCCATTTGCATCATGGAAAGGAAAACCTTGCTCTTAGGGTTAATTTGCCATAATTTTTATGTGACTCTATAGATTCCTCTATAGAAAGATATAAGATGGGGTCAGGGCCACTTAAACACCATGGATTAATTCAATTAATTTGTAAATACCATTTTTGCAAGAAATCTGAGGGTAAGTGGGAAATTTTTTTGTGGAAAATAGAAAAGTCTTTGATTAAAAGAAAATCAGGACCGGGGGAAACATCTAACCAAGTTGCTTTTCTATCCAGAGCAATTTCCTCTAAGGGCTCTCAAGCTCCAGAAGCTCCAATTCCCATGACCCCTAGTGAAGAAGCGTCAAAATCTTTGAATGATGAATTCAAAACCCCTAATTAGCCAGAGCATGTTGAACTAATCTATTCTGATGGGAGCAGTCTCAAGAGAAAAAGGAAAGGGAAAAGGAAGACACTCATCACCTTCCAAGGTATTCCTCCTTTAAGGAGAAGTAAACATCTAGCCTTTGAATTCATAGAAACCCCAATGCAGAGTATGGAAGGTAGTTCAAAGAAAAAGAAGCCTAAATGGCCATCAAAACCCATTGAAATTTTTGAGCCTGTCAATGAAAAGGAAATGCCTCTAGAAGGAGAAAATTCAGTTGATTAACGTCCTTCCCACTCTGAATATGTGGAGGAAATCCTCACCGAAGAAATTCAAGAAAAAGAACAGGATGGGGGAGATAATATTTTAAGTCATTTGTCTCCCATTGTTGATAGAATTGAAGAGACTATTGAAATAGGAGATGCTAATGCAGAGTTAGAAAAATTTAGAATAGAAAATGATGATTTAAGGAAACAATTGTACAGAAACAATGAACAGATTGAATTACAAAAAGAGGAGCTAACAGTGCATGTTGCTGTAATAAATAAAAGAGATCAGGAAATTCAGGGTTTGAAACTGCAACTACAGGACAAAGATACATTGATTTATAAGTTAAAAGAACAAACTCGGGAATTAAGTCAAGGACATAGAACTTATAATGTTGTTATTGCTGAAAAAAATAAAGAAATTGAAATGATAAAGAATAATTTTATGCTTATGTTCGCAGCTTTTGAGGAAGATGAGAAGACACAAAAAGAAGAATTAAATGCTTCCCTTAGCAAAATTGTAGAGCTAGAACAGGACTTACAAGAAAGCACTTCAAAACCAAGAATGGAATCAAAATAAATCCAAACTAAGCCAATTATAACTAAATGGTTCCAGGTTCGCATTCCCCCATTACTTATGAAATGGATGGAAAAATGCTATTTCTTGAGAAATGTTCAAACTAAGAACTACAGGTTGAAAAAGGAATTGGTGCAAGTCTAAAAGAATCATTTCACAGGACTTATAAAGGGTAGCAAGATGCATGTCAACCAGTAGAGTTTCTATTGTCCTTAGAAGGCCATCCAGATTGTACTCAATGTTTCTCAATGAACAATGGATAAGGTGGAAACTGTTCAGAATCTACAATGATCAGCCTTATGAGCCTAATGATAAAGAATTTGTTAAAATATTTGTGGAATCAACCCCCGAAGACAAAGATTTGCTTTGTGAATTCTTTTTACATGATCTTTTATTAGAAAATCATACTGATTTCTTCATCAATCTGTTTGTTGGCGAAGTACAATTGAGAGCTTTGTTGTCTACTATGCGAAACCAGGTTCATTGGAAAGAACTCACCAAAGAATATTCTCAAGCTGAAATAACTATGGGTCTTCAAATAAGATCACCTAATGCTAGGCCTACAGGTTTTAAAGACAGCTTTTTGTCTCTCCTGGTAAATGATAAAATGAAAGAAAGATATGATAACAATCTCAGACTCTGTTACAATAATTTCATGGAACATGGGAAAAATTTAATTGGAAAATCCTGGCACGCTTGTGAGGAGATATTTAATCCATTACCAGCACATCTTAAGAAAAGAGAGGTCATCTCTCCTCTTAATATCAGATGGTCTTTCAGAAGGGAAGATGCTTTAGTTAAAATTTTAAGAGGCCTCAAGACAAACTGGATAGGGATGAGGTATAAACCTCCCTTGCTGCTTAATCCACCTCCTGCTTTCCATATTTCAACATATCAAAATGATAGAGTTTTCAATGAATGGAGAGAAGGTGTTGTCTTTTACAGAGGGTTCATCCATGACCCTATAACCTTGGATTCAATAGTAAGAGATGAGTTTGACCTTAGTGCCAGATATGAAGAATGGAATAGAATTCAAGGTTACAACTATGGAGTAGGAGGACCTGTCAGGAACTAGGAGGGGAAGGAAATGATGAGGTAAAAATAACCTCATCATATTGAAACCAGAAAATCCTATTTATATAAGCTCAATCCCCAATCTCTACCAATTAATTAAACTTTAGGAGAAATAATTGCTTATCTTTAAGGAAAATTATGCAAACTTTATTTCTTATGATTAATTGAGGTAATCTACCAATACAGGTTTAATGGGTTGTTTTGAGTGTTTTTGCAAAGCAATAATTAGACATCACGTAGAAGTTGCAAAAATTTTAAACCAGCACGTGCCTCAGTAACGCTTGAAGATAGATGTTGGGAACCTACTCCTGAACGTCAGGCTGATGAACCAAGGATATAGTTATTTTTAGTTTAAATTTTGTTATGATCTTTAGTCAAAAGCTTCATGGCTCGTCTCGAGCCTTCTTAATGTTTATGTAATGGGGATTTAATTGTTATATACTTTTTCAATGGTTATCCACACCATCTGAAATCTAGGATTTAGTTAAATTTTTTCTATTAAAATGTAATTTCCTAAAGTTGAAAAGGATGCTCAATAGTAATGTTATGTTGTTAACATGATCTCTGAATACTTATGAATAAAATAACTATCTTTTGTCAATTGTTGAGTTGTTGAACCATGGATGATAATTGTCTTTAATGGAAGAACTTTAGGAACCAATAGTGTATGTAACTTGAGAATGAACGTGATAACCCACGAGTTGGACACTCGAGGGAAGATAGCTTAAATAGATAAGTACTTATTGTTTTTTTTTTTTTTTGTTAAGTTAGATAACCATTCAGTAGGAAATCGTTAAGTCTATCCGTTGTTGAGTCTGAAGTTCTCAAGCACTCTCTTTTTTTAATCATTATGAGTTATTTGTTGCAACTATTAGAATATTTTACTATTTAAGAGAATGTTTCATGGTCTATTTACTCATTTTTCCACTTTCGTAGTTTATCAGTTGTTCAGTTTATTTTTTCCTATGCTTTCTAGCTTAGTTTTTATGCTTTCTAAATTAGTTATCTTGTGCTTTCTAGTTTAATATTTCTAGTTTTCTTAGAATAAAATTGTTTCCTAGTTAAGTAGTTAGATGGCCTTAGACTAAAATTGATTTCAATAGTTTAAAGAAAAATAGAAAATCTAAGATGAGTTATCTAAATTATCTTCTATTGCAAACTGCCTTGGACACTGCTCGATTGACTTATTGACATTTTATATTCTAAAGTAATGGGACCTAATGACATCCTATCATCTGCGACATAATGTATTCATGAGGTTGGCTCCAATACAAGAAAAATTGGGAATAGGCTAACCGGATCTTCTAACTTCCACATGAATTGATACAAGCCACTGCGCTTCTGCAGTAATAGAGACAATATGCCAAAAATCATTTCTTGACAGGTGCAAAACAAGATAATAACCTGGAATCTTCTTACAGATCGATGAACACTCTGCTACCAGATACTTTGTTCTTCCTTGACAATCTTCAATCTTCCTACCGGTATGAACGAATGATAGTGTGTGGATCTGATCATCAATTAGTGTTGTCATCAATGACAAAACCAAGTGATACATGCAGTGTCTCTTGCCAAAAATCTCTCCCTTTGGCATTGATGGCAACACTTAGTGAAAAATGACTAAGTGTCATACCAGTACCAAGATAGACTGCACTGCTATCCAAAATTCCAAAAATGTAATTCTCCCCCTGAGATAATTGAACATTTTTCACTCCACTTCTTCTCCCCCTTTGACATCAATGGAAAAGTTAGGGGTCGCATGCCAAAAATGGATCAATGCATCAAAAATTTTATGCAAAAAGCGTTACATTAACTTACATGAGCTGAAAGATATCAGCAAATTTTTTCTTCAGCTGAATCAAATTTGTGTCCCAAATTCTTTTGAGAATTTCTAGAATTGTAATATGACCACAGATTAAATAATATTGTGTCTCTACGGACTCCAAGTTGGTCGTATCGACAACTCCTATAGATTATTCTCCTTCTTTTAGAGCACTTGTCAATATGTCAAGTTTTGGATAAATTATGCTCTTGAGTTCACAGGTTTTGGCAACAATTTTATCATTTTCATGCTTCAAACCTTTTATGTTATTGAGCAAGGACATTACTTCACCTTCTACTTTCCCAACACCATCAGATAGTAGATCAAATGCTTCAGAGATAGCACTTAACTTGTTTTCCAAATCTTTGATCTTCTTTTCATTTTCTTCAATGAACTTTGAAAAAGACAGACATGCTTTGTATATCTTACCTCCTTCTGATAAAGCATTCTGCACATTCTTTATACATGTGGTTAAAAGGATTTTGTCTTGGACAATCATCTTTTTCATTCCATTAAACCTTTTACCATCAAATTCATTCTGCACTTTTACCATGGTTGACTTTTCTAACAACTCAAAGTGAGTGTCGACTGAGTTGATAAGCCTTTTTAGTTCATAGGAGGATGAACTAGTCAGATCTTTTACATGGGATGGCATTATCTTCTCCAGTACTCTAGATGCCAAATTTAGTAGTTCATTGTCCTCAATGTGTGATTTTAGTAGCTCTTATCTGGCCTATGCTTGAGCAATAGTAGCTACTTTCATTTTTTGGATTTGGCTTAATGTACATAGGTCAATAGGACCTTCAATTAGTTTTGTATCTAGTTCTTCCTTTTGTTCAACCAAAAATTTCTTTATTGCCTCAGCAGTGTCTCTTATTTCAACTAGGACTTCTTTTACATTATCTTTCTTTTCCTCAACTATTGCTTCCTCAGTTGAAGGTTTTGATTTGTCTTCAGAGATCTCTACCTTTTCAACTGATATATTCTTAGGTGCCTCAACATCCATGGGGATTTTGGTGTTAACAGCAGCATCAACATTTCCTTCTTTTGCTTCTTTCATTGGATCAGATGAGACATCATCAGCATGTGTTTCCTCAGTCACAACTTCAACTTTCTCATTCAACAGTATTTCCCTCATAATTTTCTCTAATTCTTTTGTGACTTCCTCAGTCTGACCAATCATAAGCTTATTAACCCTTATTTTTCTTTTGAATTTATTTTGGGCCTTGTTCAAAAGTATCTTCATCTCAGCCACAGACATCATTGGACGTAGTTCAGTGAGAATCCTTTCTCTCATTTTTTCCTCTTCTGCTCACATAGTTCAGTGAGAATCCTTTCTCTCATTTTTTCCTCTTCTACTCTCACACTCAACCTTCTTGATTCCAGAATGTCATACAAACTCTTTGGCAGACTATGCATAATCTCAATCAAAACTTTATTAAAAACATTCATATGTTTTATCGTTGCTTCTTCAAGAATTCTTTTGTCAGATTCATCAAAAGGTTCTTACCATTTGCAAAGTGGTTTTAGATTTCCATCCTTAACCAAAGATTTTTCAATTGCTTGTACTGACATACTTGGTTTTTCAATCTTTGCTTTCTTCTTTTCTTGGTCGCCTTCACCAGAAGTATTATCTTTTGTGATTATTTTTTCCTTGGTGCCTTGATGCCTGATCTCTTTTACTTCTTCATCAAACTTTGTTTTCTCATCATCAAAAATAGCCATATACACTCTCTTTCTCTTTTTCTTCCTTTCCTTTCTGGATCCCTTAGACTCAGTTTTTATAGGGGTAGGCTTTGTTGCAGGGGCTAAATGAGATATAGAGCTTCTAGTGGTTCTAGTTCAGGCAGATGGTGTTGTCAGACCGGTTGATTGTGCTTTTGTTGCCTCCTTAGAAACTTTCCTTGCTGCTTCATCTTCTACCCTTTTTTGTCTAGCTTCTTTTATCAATTTTGCAGATACTCCCATACTCTCTACGAGAAATTCAACCTCTTTTCTGACTCTCTTAGTAATCAAAGGTTTCCTGAGTTCATTATGGACTTGTGTGTCCTTCTTTGCATATATGTTGAATATTTCCTCTACCAGATCCACTGGTTGGCTCAATATGTGTTGAGTGTACATATCCAAAACTTTCCCATCAAATTCATATCCCATGGGCATGATCCATATTATTCTGGGATCGGTCACTCCCATCATGCACTAGTCAACATCTACCATGAAACAAATTGAGTCCATGTACTTTTCTACAATAGACGTAGGAATCCTCTCCCTTGCTTGCATCATAGACTGAAAGTTTTTAAAGAATCCCCACATAGCTACATTTCTTGTTTTGATATTTGTAACATTGTATAATAGATCTCTAATTTGTTCAGCTACCAGCTTGTCCTTTTGCCACTAAACTTTTCCAACTCCCGTAACTTCACCTATGCAATAACAGAATAAACACAAAAGCAGGGTACCATATTTGAAATATTTTTTCTTGTCTTTCTTTATCTTTGCTAGATTTTTCATTAACTGAATTCTCAGCAATTTATAGAGGTTGTAGTTAGCATTTTCCTTTACCATTTGGCAAGTGACATAGATTGTCATGTCAGACACTGAGTTATCTCGGCTAGAGTGGTAGATCTTGTATCCAATGACCATGGATGCAAATTTGAAATCTATATCGATAATGTTGTTGATAGTCATTTCTCTTTTATCATATGTTGATCTTGTGGCATCAGTGACTGTTTGGTTTTTCATAGACTTGAGAATAGGTAATCCACTAGAAGAATTCAAACCAGTTACTACACTGATATCTTCCTTTGTAATTTTGAACATAATACTGAGCCACATAAACTCATCATGCACTCGACTCAAAACATAACAGACCCACTTTGACTCTCCAAATATGGAAAATTTGACCATCTGTGTGAATTTCTTTGTTTCCAGGATTTTTCGTTCTAGTTTTACACAATAATCTTCACCAATGATATGATTATTGTATAGATTTAGCAGCTGAGAACTTCCTAGTTCTTCAATATTTGCATGAATATAAACCCTAATGTCCTTTGTGTGTAGAACTCCATGTGAAATGGATGAAAAATATCCTAGAGGATCAGTCTCAAGGGATTTGTAAGGATGCCACTTAAATTTGGGATGAGGTCGATCTTTAACTTCAACTACCAGAGGAGTATTCATTTTCCCAAATTGCAATCTTACAAAGTTTTTTGAAAAATACCTTTTTTGCCAGATCACAATTTGAATGTTGAAATACTTTCGGCACTTGAATCTTACCTCAAATCGCCAATGTTCGCCTTTGATCTCTCTAGACTTCTTCTCGTCCAAATGCAAGGTGGAAAGTGTGTGGAAATTACCTTTTATTGTTTACACACCTAACTTTTTTTATCGTAATAAATGTTTTAACCCTAATACATCCAGTTACTATGTATATGTACATAGTGATGGATAGAAGATCTGTGAACCCCCAATATAGCATACTATTTCCTCTAATGAGTTCAGGAGCATTCATTGAGCATCTATGCATCTGCTAAGCACATCCACATCTGGTGTTACTTATCGGTTAGGGGTTTGTATGATTTTCTTGGTTGTTCCCCCTAAGCCAAGGGCCTGAGACTAATTCCTAGAGGAATTACCAAAGACGGGTTCTAGTGCTGCCACATTTTCTTCAACCGCAATAGAAGGATCTTTCTTCACCCATTTCTTTTGTGTTTGTTGTCTGACTGCATCTGTAATGAGTTTTCCTTTTCCTTTGATAGCCTTTTGCATATTTTTCCTTTGTTTTATCGGACATTTTATGTTCCAGCAATGTGTTGCAATATGACCAAATTTGTTGTAGTTGTAGCACACAATATTTCTCTTTCCAAACCAGTTATTCCACTGATTTCCTCTTGATCTGCACTGGTTAGCAATATGGCCAAGTCTATTGCATGTGTAGAATATGATGTTTCTATGAAATTGATTCATCATACTTCTGCATTCATTTGACTTATGACACTTAAAACACTGACCTGAGAATGATGGACCACTTTGATTCTTTCTACTTTGGCATTGAGAAGCCATGTGTCCAAACTTATTGCAATTGCAACAGTACCCATTGAATTTTTGAGCATTAGGTTGCCTTACCGGATACCTTCCAGTTTTGTTCACTTGGTTTCCTTGTCTGAATCTTCTTTGCTCGTTCTCCTTCTTCATATCCAAGACCTTGCTTCTCACCATGAGTCCTCTGACTGCTAATTAGTTCATCAAGCATGGCAAAACTATATTTGAACTTCTCTTTATACTCATTAGCAGCAGAAATTTCATTTTTGAGATCATCCAACTGCCTTTCAAGTGCTTTTTCACTATTTTTAGATTGTTCCAATTCATCATCCAATCGGTTGCACACTTCAGATTTTTCTTTTAGGGACTGTGCTAAGTTCTCTTCATTTTTCTTTATATCTTCAATCTCCTTGGTCATCTTCACCATGATGGATTCCATCTCATGCTTTAGGATTGTATTGTCTTTAGTAAGCTTTTCACATTCCTCTATCTTTTCTTTTAGGGCTTGAATGAGTTGTTCTTCTTCAATGCTCTTACTATCATTCTACTTGATCTAATCATAGAGTTCCTTTCTCTTTTCTCTAGACTTGTTGATTTTGTCTTTCAAAGATTCAATGAATTTCTCAGCATCTAAAATATTTTCTTGCAATTTCTGAACTTCATCCTTTGACTAATCAAGATCATCTAGGGCCACCAAAAGTTGTTGTTGAAGACTGCTTAAATCCATTAGAACACCTTTCAGGATCTCCCCAAGTAGTTAGACTTATTTCAAAGGATCTAGCTCTGATACCAATTGTTGGAAACAAGCTACACTAAGAGGGGGGGTGAATCAGTGTTATCCAAAAATCAACTTTATTAAAATTTATCATCAAGCATTAATTACATTCAACCATAGTGCATAAACATGAAAATAAACACAACACCATAACACCAATATTTTTACATGGAAACCCTGTTAGGGGAAAAACTACGGTGGATGGCCAATCCACAATTATGATCTGAGTATACTCAAATGAAGATTACAAAATGCGGAATGCACTTGCATTTAGCTGCACTACCTAGAGCTCACTGCTCAAAAGAAAAGGCTCACTTCCGTACAAGATTTCAGATTAAAACCATCTAAAGATTGAACTGAGATGATAGCATCTATTTATGCCAGATTACAGTTTTGGATTAAGCACAATAATAGATTTGTTGCCTTATAGACTGATTCTATATTTTTTCTCTTCTCTTCTCATACACACAATACAGATCTTCTATGCGCAAGTGAAACTACGCATTATCGTACCTCTACTCTACTCTTATTCATAATTCACATCAAATTACTCTACTTACATCATACAAAATGATACAGATGATCTTATATAAATATCCTCAATATGGGATTCAATTACACTTTTTCGGCTTCAATAAACATAAAAATAATTACAACTGATGGCTAGATCCTTAATTAAATCTTTATGTGCATCCTCCAAAGTCGGTTAAGCCATAGAGGGGACCCAAACAAACATGATCGAGCATGAAAAAATTTAGTTAATTACTCCTTATACATCCGCAACATAATGTATTCATGAGGTCGGCTCCAATACAAGAAAAACTAGGAATAGGCTAACCGGATCTTCTAACTTCCACATGAATTGATACAAGCCACTGCGCTTCTGCAGTAACAGAGACAATATGCCAAAAATCATTTCCTGAGGGGCGCAGCACAAGATAATAACCTGAAATCTTCTTACAGATCGATGAACATTGTGCTACCGGATACTTTTTTCTTCCTTAAAAATCTTCAATCTTCCTATCAATATGAACAAATGATAGTGTGTGTATCTAATCATCAATTAGGGTTGTCATCAATGACAACACCAAGTGATACACACAGTGTCTCTTGCCAACAACAACACCATCATTTGTTACATCTTGTTCTTAGCCCATATATAGGGTTTGTCATTTGAATTTGATGGATAGTTATTGTCCTTGTAGATCTTTACTAACCCCTTTTCAATGAGAGACCTTTCATTTTTAAGACCTTTTGCTATGAGCTCTTCAAATTTTGTTACAGATTGCATGCGTAGTTGAAAGGAAAGTTTTAAGTTTAGATTTTTTGCGATAATATTGACTTGTTATTTTTTGGAATAGGTCATTTACAATTGCTTACCTTTTATGTCCATATTTGTAGGAGTGAAGTAAAGGTTTCTCCATTATTATTTTTGACGAGATATAGTTCATTTAATGTAACTTTTGCATCAATTTTGTATGAGAAGTGAGCAACAAATTGATCTATGATTTCTTGAAATGTTTCAATGCCTTGGGGTAATTATAAAAACCATTCAATAGCTTTTCAACCTAAGATACATGGAAAAAGGTGAATAAGATATGTCATTATAGGATACCTCCATGAAATCTACAAAGAACTCTCGTATATTTTCTACAGGGTTACCATGTCCTTTATATTTTTCAAATTTTGGAATTTTAAAGTTTAGAGGAAATGGTAACATCGTTATGCTCCTATCAAATGGATATGGACATAGATCTTTAAGAGCATGTGATTTTTTAGTTGAAACCATTTGTATATCATGGATCTTTTATGTCAAGCTTTGAATTTATGAGGATAAATCTATAGAGGATTGTTTAGTGGTGGAGTTTGATTAGGAGGGGTGTTTGTGTTATATGGATTGTATGGAGTGTGTTGAGGTTGAGAATTCATTTGATATCATGGATTTTTTTTTGAATAGGGTATGTTGTATGAACCATATTAATTTTTAGGAATGATAGTTTTTTGAGGGTTTTGTGGTTGATATTGGATGTATTGTTGGTGTTGGGGTTTTTGTTGCAAGATTTGTTTTTGTTGTTGTGTAAGCAATTGTTGTTGTGCAAGTAACTGTTGTTGGGTGAGTAGCTGTTTTTGGTAAGAAATATTTTGTTGTTGTTGTGGAGTAGTATTTTTTGTTGTTGAGTGACATATTGATGGTATTGTTATTGTTGAGGATTTGGAGTTTTGTGTGAAACTAGTTGATGTTGTGGGATGATATTTTTTTGAGGATTTTGTTGAGATTCTTGTTGAGTTGTTAATGGATGTGCATTAGGAGAACTTGGGTGTATGTTTTGTTAAGATGGTGTTGTAAATGAATTTATTCCATAATTTAATATGTTTAGATACAAAATGTTGGGATTAGGTTGATTTTTATATGTTGGTGGAATGTTTGGATTTGAAAATCCTAGGTTCATTTGATTCCCTAGACCTTTATTGTTGTACAAGGGATTTACATATTGGTTGGTAAAGTTTGTCAAATTTATTCCCAATAAAGTGATTGTAGGATGACCTAGTATATTTGGTAAAGGAGGTTGTGGCATTTTTTGTATAACATGGTGTACCAAGGGTTCATTTTCATGTGGACAATTTTGGGCCATACTTGCAAAGGATTGTTCTTTTAGTTTATCGATATTAAAGTTCATAGGGATTTTAGCACCTTCTTGTGCAACTTTCAACATGCATTGATTTGGATCAGCCTGTAACATAGAATCTAGTGTTCTAATAAGATATGGGTCTTGGTGCATCTCTAATATCTCTTCGAGAGTAAATTTGTGGGCCTTATTGGTGATTTCTTCTATGTAGATCATTTCAACTTGAGATTTTTGAGTTTTTCTTTGGAGTACTAAACCCTTTAGGATCAAAACTAGGCATTCCTAGGGGATGATCAATAGCACTCATGGTGGTAGGTACAATAGAACCACTAGGATTTTTCTCCATGTTTTTTCTTATGTTGAGATCTTGTTGTGGCCATAAAACATATAGTAACCCTAGGAGATTTAAATGGTGAAATTGGATGAAGATGGTTTTTTTAAGATGTTTATGTTGCTTCAAATCAAGCTAGTAGTGACACCTTTTGTGATTTTGGACCAAAGTTGAATGATGTTTGGATGAATGGAAGATGTGAAACCTTTAATTTAGACAAAGTTTGTTTTGACTAGATCTCTTGTTAATACATTTTTTAAAATAATCCTTGCTTGTACTAGACAAATGAGTGTAAGATAAGGAAGATGATAATGAGATCACGAACTTTGGGAGTAAAATAATGACTCCAAAGAAAGATACCTCACAATATTATGACAATAATTCAACTAAATACTTGAAAGGAGACTATTTTTCAATCAAGAAGCTAAACAAGGGGATGAGATAGAGATCTAAACCAAAAATGAGCAATGCTAAATTTAGGTTGTTGTTTTCAATGGATTTTTTTGCTAGTTTTTGATAGTTTTGAATTGATCCAAGGATGACTAAAAGATATCTAGACAAGTCCAAAAATGAACTAGTGATATGGGATGAAGATGCCCAAGGTTGTTTTTCATTGTTTTGAATGAAAAGTGATGACTACAAGATTGTTCTTCATAAATCTCTATGTTTCTATTGTCTGCTAATTAAAATTAGGAATCTAGAATTTTTAGGGTTTTGTGTTTTGGGACTGACAATCAAAAGTGTTGAGTTATATTTAGAAGCATGACACTCCCTCTAACAAGAGCGTTGAAATTTTTGCAAAATTTTTGGTTTAACTACAAAAGTGTTGAACTATAACAATCATAAGCATTGATTTATTGTATTATAGGTTTTTGATAGATTTCTCTAGAACAAAAGAGTTTATATGCATAGAAGCATCAATTTACAAGCAGAAACATTATTTTAAGAAAAGAAAATGCATCAAGATGCAAATAGAAGCAGTGCAAGGCAATAGTAAAAAATGCCACTTTGACCTAGAGATAGATTTTTTACAAGTTTAACCTAAGTACATCTAGGGTTTTGATCATTATTAATTGTTTGATGATAGGTTTTTATTTGTTTGATCTAGAAAAGTGATAGAAAAACAAATAATCACGTATATGACTTTCTCAAAAGGATTAGTTGGTATATTTTCATGTGCCTTCTTCAACAAGACCACACTAATTGGTATTACGAGTATTTTAACAATGAATACCCGCCATAGATACATAACTAATTTTAGTAATTAAATCAAGTTTATCAAATTATAGTGGGCCCATCATGCTAAAGCTATACCTCCACAATGAATGGGTGACTAAAGTATGCGAAGGTCATGTACCATCTGTAGACACATAAAAATGACCAAGGCCTGCGAACACTACTTTACCACTTTTCATCCTAGCATAATTATGACATTTTAATTATGTTCCTAACCCACATTCAACTATTAATTAAATAATTCATAATTATTTAATTAATTCATAATCTCTCATTCTTCATGATTATTAAATAAATAAATCTTATTTATCTATTTAATATGTCACTAACTGTCAAAAGTCTCCTCTTAATTAAATAAAATCCTATTTATTTAATTAATCCTTATTATTAATGTCCTTTTGATTATTAAATGAATGTATTTAAAATATATTTATTTAATGTGTCACTAATTCCTAAATCCGCTTAATTAAATAAATTCCATTAATTTATTTAATTAATTAACAAATTCTTCTAAATTAAATAATTATTTTAATTATTTAATTAAGGCATGTGACACTTTTATATTTTTAAATAAAATAAATCATTTAAAAATATCTCACATACTTAATTGATTCTTCATTTAGTAATTAATTTCAAAAATCAATTACTGCTAATCTCAAAAAATCCCTATTTTGAATTAATTTAATTCAAAATGGAATTATTCTTCTACAAATCAAGTAATTTCCAAAATTATTGATTTTTTAAAATCTCATCCTCTTGTCTTCTTATTTTTACTAATTTCATCTCCACTGTCACATTCAATCTTGGTTTAATTCATTTAATTAAATCTTATTTACACATATGTGTATTTTGCCCTAACCCTAATTGAGAGTTGCCTTATTGAATCTTGACCTTTGATTCTAGGGCATTCCTTAAAGCTCTCATCTTGTCCGTCTGTTCAAGATTGCATTTTCTATAAAATGACAATCTTGATCTCATTTTAGGATCCAATCATTGCTTTAAGTTATTCTTACTATAGGCATTTCACTTCATATCTTAGGCTTTTATGTTAATCATTGCTTGCATATTAGGATCTATATTCTAGTTGCATAGTTATATACATTCTCATAAATCCTTCAAAGGCTTAGCTAGGGCTAGACAAATAGTAACTTGCTCACAAAACCTGAGGGCATCATACTATTACAGCAAGCTTGAGAAGGTACAATAGAAGTCAGACATGGAGCATTAGGAATGGGTGAGATCCTTCTTGTTATTAAATTCCTTTATTTACTTCCAATGCATTCTATTGTATGATGTTTTCATTAACTTGCAGGTACAACTAATCAATTGTTGATGTTTGCAGGAATTTAACGTTATTACATTGGTGAACCCGACATTCTAACGGACTTTTGCAGGTGTCATATAGCTTCGGATTTTTTTTTTGTAGGTTCAAAGTACGGAACGACGCATTTGAAGGCCGAAGCAACGCAATCGCCCTGTTGCATCGCATTTGTGATCGTGAGCAATGCAATCAATCTGTTGCAACGCATATGACCCTTCAAATGACGCATTTGACAGAAATCAAGCCGCAGGTAACTGGTAACAAGATCATTTGTTTTTCAAGTTGTGGTTGTAATTTGGATCCGACGCATCCGCGGCCAGAGTTTGATTTTTTCTTTCCTTTTTTTGGTGTTTAAAAAGAACCAATTCTAGGATAGACACATTAATCTGAATTTATCAATCCTAGGGTAGACATCTAGTTTAATTAGAATTTATCAACCCTTCGATAGTCACCACACTTTTATCTTTGGATTAATAATGAACACCATGTTTTTGTGAAGCAACATCTTCACCTAGCATAGAAATTTTTTATTTTGGGTTAAAAATTGAACAACTTGCTTTTTGTGTTTGATTAGATAATAGGCATATACTCTCCCCTTTACTGGGTGATCAAAAAGTCAGACCTATCCATTTTTATAATTATGCATTTATGTTTTCCTACAACCCTTAGAAGGCCTGCCATAGTGGGAAAAAGTACTCACCTTACGGGAATGACCTAAGTGGGAACACCTAAAGCCAAGGTTTCCAACCCACTATAATCAAAAGCAAGTTGTTGATGAAAATCCAACTTGACAGTAGTAGACAGAATAACCATCCCCAAAGCCTTTGTTCTAAAGGTTGGGAGGTCTCTCGAGGGAGTATATCCATTGTCACACTGAACGAAAATACTTATTAAGAACCATAGTGTAGTAGCTAGCCGTGTCAGTAACCAAACATCATTTCAATCACAGTGCAAGGGGAGGGAAGAATCTCCCCCCAAGACACTCACCATATAATCACCACAGACTGTTTGCTTAGGGGATTCGGTATCCACTTCCATCACCTTGAGTATGCACCTGGAAAAGACAAAAACACGGGCGCCCTCTAGGGGGTGACAAGGTTGTGTGAGTCGATGTGATTTTAAGATGTGGGCTATGATTGCGAGGATGACCCATTTGACTATTAAGAGTGAGTATGTTTGAACATGCACTTCATATTTTGATTTATGTGTTTGCCAACGATTTTTAACAATCTTCAAATTGAATATCACAAATCGGAACCAAAAAAAAAACTTTTCAAAACTGCAAACTTTCGGGTTTTTCCATAAAATTGTATATTGCGACGCAAGTGCTCTGCTACACTACAATCGAAAGCCATAAAGCTGCATTTTCTTTGATGAGCCGCATTCGCTCTGTTAAACCGCATTTGAACAACACAGAGCCACATTCGGTTAATTGAGCCGCATTTGACAAACATAAACCCACATTCGCAATACTGTGTCGCATTCGACACTTCCTGAATTGCATTCAATTCTGTGAGCCGCATATGCTCTATTGTGCCGCATTTGCTGCAATGCATTTGTTAAAACAACAAACAATTCTTCACTGTCCAAATCAGAAAGTCAACATCTTGTCTTCAAGTCAAATCCCAAATCTTTCTTCACTATTACAATCCAAACCAAAACAGTATATTGCTCAAAATTTCCATCAAACATTGCATTTTAAGTACCATTTTAGGCTCACAATAGGTTTCATTTTTTCATTAGATTGCATTGATAGCTTCACCATCTCCTTAGATACTCACTTTTTGCAGATTTTAGGAGTTGACTCTTATCACTCATTGTCCAAACTTTGCATTCAATACTAGGTTGTCATTGGACCCAATTACCTTTGTCATTTTTTCAAGCCTTTTGTGAATTATTTCCCACTCATTAGTCTAGTGTGGAGATTTCACTTTGTCCTATTTATAGTCCTTCCACGGTCCATTGGTCTTCCAAAAAATTGAATCATTGCAAAGACTTTGTTTTCCCAAGTTTGTCCTCTTTAGATCTCTCACTAGTAAGTACATCTTAGGATCCTTTATTTCATATCATCTGGAATCTCCCTTTAGTGTCACACCACTTGTATTCACAAGCCTTTAGTCTTACTTACATTCATAGCATCCTTTAAAAAATCCAAAAAAGAAACCAAAAACATAGTCTCATACTTAGATCATTCTCTCCATCATCCCAAGTTGAGCAAAACTTTGTATGGTTGAAACTAGACTACAGAAAAAGAAAAGACTTATGGATTCTTTTAAACAAGACCCCAACTTTCTTGAGTTCACAACTGGCATGGACTCATTTCCCAATACCATGAATAATCCTTGTTTTGACATGGAAAATTCCACAATCAATCCTTTTAGTGAGATGAACATACCATCATCTCCCTCGCATATTTTTGAACCATTTATCCAACGGGATCAAAATGGGGATGTCTTTGAAGAAGACATATTAGTTGCCGCTCAACATCCAGAAGTTGTTGCTTTTGTAGAAGAAGTAGTCTTAAATGACTCTTCTAGATTCCTAGCTATGCTCCTTGACCAAGGGGCTAAGTTACAAAAGGGATTTGACCTTAACACTCTTAGAGAAACTTCTCCCACTCCACCATAACACAATTCCTCCATGGGAGCCTCTTCACAAAATGTCATCAACACACTCAATGCTACCTCCCTTGGTCATACTACCACCACAACCAACACCACATCTATTGGGGGATCATCTTCCCAAACCAACACCACATCACAATCCATTCCACAACAAACATCCACCATTCCTTCACAAACAATGGGTGCAACCACATCAAACCTCTTTGGAACTTCATCTAGTTCCATGAGTACATCAGCAAACCTATTATTAGGTTCTTCAAATACTATGGCAACTAACTCATCTAACCCTTTTGGGAGAAATAAACGAAGAGTTACCATACAAGGCACCCAACCCACTTCCTCACAGGTTAATACCAACATTCCTGTGACTCAAACCACCAACATTCCTCAAGGCCACAATCTCTTATTTGGTCAAGGCAATCAAGGCACTCAATCATTCACTCCATTTGGGCATCAACAAGCTCAAAATCAACAAGGCCATCATTCTTTCACTCCATTTGGACATCAACAAAGTCAAAACCAGCAAGGTTCTCAAATCCAGTCCAACATGGTAGGATATCACATCCCCACTTATGCCTCTCAAGTCCATACGCAGCAGCACATCCCTCATCAAAATGTTCATTTCCAACAACCGCCTAATCACAACACTCATTTTGCTCAAGCAACCCACTCAAAATCAACACATCTCATCTCAATAGTTGGGGACTCAAGCTGCCCCTATCACCAACATAGGTGATGCTACCAACCATCCCATGGTGGAAGCACTCACACAACAACTCGCTGCTCTTCAAACACAAGTGGAGACCTTGCAACAATCCAATAAAAAGTCATACTTGTCGCATGACTTGTGTCCATATCCATTTGACACAACTTTGTATATGCCACCCTTTCCTCATGGATATGTGGTACCCCATTTTCCCAAGTACAAAGGCAAAACAAACCCCATTGAACACATTAGAGAATTCACTACTAGTTGTATGGACATTGCATATGAGCAAACTTATCTCATGAGACTCTTTTCTAGAAGTCTTGCAGGTCATGCACTAGAATGGTTCTCGCTTTTGCCTAAGGGAATAAAAACATGGGACGAATTGGCAAACAAGTTTGTCGAAAACTATGCTTACAACATTGACATAGACATCGACATGCCTCCTTATGCAGACTTACCCAAGAGGATGCAGGAGAGACTTTCATTCCATTCTTCCAAAGATGGAGAACCTTAGCAAGCAGATGTCCGGTAGAAATACCTGAAAAGGAGAAAGTTACCATGTTTGTTCAAACTCTCCTAGGACCGCTAAGGTATGGCCTACAAGTCCATTGTTGCACCACTTTTGTTGACCTTGTTGAAAAGGGTGTTCAACTTGAAAAGCCTTGATTGCCAAAGGTGAATTAAAATATGGTGGCAAAACCATCAACACCACCACCAATAATAACCCAAGTAGCTCAAACGACAAAAAAAAATACTGGGTTAAAAACAAGCATATCACCAACGACAGTGTAGTTGATGCTAAAACCATCAATACAACAGGTCATATACTCACTATCAAAGGAGTACAAAATCAAAATGCACCTGTCACTACACCAATGCCAACTACTAACGCTATCCAAAACAATCATGCACAATCTAACCAAAGGCAGTTGCGTCAACCCCGACAGTTCCAAAAGCGCACATACACCCCTTTGGGTGAACCTATTGAAACTGTCTTAAAGAAAATTCTCCAAAACAACATCATAATGCTGGAAGAGCCGAAACCGTATGACCCTGGTCAATTCAAGCCGTCATGGTGGGATGACAGTTCATTTTGTGATTACCACCATGCCAAAGGGCACAAAACTTCCTCTTGTCACCAATTGTGAAATTTGGTGCAAGACCTCATAGAGAACCACACCATTGAGTTGGATGGTCAATCTTTTACATCCAATGTAGATCATACCATACACAAGAACCCACTACAGGATCATGGTAAGGCTTCCTCGTCTGGCACCAAGCATACAAACAATCAAGCCAACCACATTCATCCAGCCTATAATACTACTCGTCCTACATACAGTTATCCCGATGGCACTATTATTAACAATCTTTGTGCTGCTAATGAAGATGAATATGTTAATACCATCAACATTAAAAGAGCCCCAGAATGCAATGTGACTACACGTAAAGGCAAGGTCACCATCCCAGGTCCTTCGGCACATCAACCGAAAATCACCATACCTGGTCCATCCGCTAGACAGTCCAATCCAAAACCGGAGTTCTACATCATTGAGCAGTTAAATAAAACACCTGCCCAAATATCCATTCTTGAACTACTTCGTATTTCACCCACGCATAAGGCCATCCTCGATAAAGTACTGCAAGAGTCATCCATCCCAACCAATATCGATGTCAACCACTTTGAGACTATGGTCGGATACTTGAATTCACCTCACCACATCACCTTTTCAGATAGCGACTATTCCTCACCCAAACCATCACATATTGATGCCCTCCACATTGAAGTCTTTGTCCACAAGCATAAGGTTAGACGAGTTCTAGTAGATGGTGGAGCAGGATTGAACATCTGCTCTCTGAAATCAGTCAAAGCTCTAGGTTTCTCTGAGGCATGTGTAGATGCTAGAAAAAGCATCATCATCAGAGCATACGATGATGAAGAACACACTTCTAAAGGCGTTATTACAATTCCACTCCGAGTAGGACCAATCATCATAGATACCACATGCTAGGTCCTGGATCGTGACATACACTATAACATATTACTTGTTCACCCTTGGATTCATGCTCTAAAGGCTATTCCATCCATGTACCACCAATGCCTCAAATTCCCTTTTGACGGAACTGAGATCATTATCCCCGGAGAACCTAATCCGTTCCAATACTGCACCAACCTGCGAGCCACTGCTGAGCACCAGGTACCCATCAATCAGGAGGCCTCATCTTCCACCATATCCAAATACGTTGACCCATCAACACTCATGAAATCATCCATTCCATCACCTTCTACCACACCATCTTCATCGGCGTCCATCCCAAGTAAAGACTTTTAGATCCAGGACCTTGGTTGTGGAGAGTTCAAATTGAACATGGCTTACTATATAACCACAATACCGAAGCCACCAAAAGTCTATGGTAGACCTTGTTTTGCAATTGAGCCCAAAGTAACTTTCAAAGTTCCACCAAAAAGTGTTTTTACATGGTGGGGTGATATGGGTAATGAAGTCATTATTGACATGGATAACTGGATCTTTAAAGACCCAATAGAGTTATCTCCATTACTGCTACATCTCTATGGCAAAGGATATGATATATGCAAAGCCCAAGGTTTCGATGGCACAAGCGGCCTTGAAAAGAACAGTAATGGAAGAAGGGAACCTATTATCATAACGGGAAGACCAAGATACATAGGGCTAGGATTCGACCAACTCGGAACTGACGATCAATGTATCTATGAATTTTTAAGGACGTAACGGCAACGAAAAGTGTCAGGATAAGCGAAGAATCCCTAATTGAAATAGACTCAAATGAATGGGAATGGGGATCTGACAAAACCATCAGTGACTATGACATTGATGAACTATTCTTGGACCCTGGCCAACCTTCCTTTGAAGAACAATTCCTCCAGCAATATAACATTGACCCTATTGACCGGCATTCTAAAGACAAGAAATGGGTAAGCATTCCTTGGAATCCAGAAGAACACAAAGTGTCAGCGGTAATACCTAAATCATCCCACCCCATTCTTGAGCCCACCCATGAGCCTGACCTATCTGAGCCCATTATCCATACTTCTGAAATGCCTACCACTAGTCATGATGTTGATAATTTCATCCCATATTATGATTTTGAATTTGATTCATCTGACTAGGAGTATGGACCATCCATTGCATCGGACATGGAAGTGGAAATTGATAACTTTTCCCTTACACTTGAGGCATCAATTTGCACACTTTCCGCATCCTCCCCATCCTTCACCAACACTGACAATGGAATCCCCCTTGTGTACCCACAACTAATCGACTGGGACCAACAAGATCCACCGGTAATGGACATATTTCATAATGACGAGCCAATTATAGAACTCATGGGACTAAGAGAAGGTATTCCATGGGGGGATCACAAAACAAGGTTCTCCATTGATCTTGATTATAGAGCATACTTTGGGGAGACTATGCAATCCTCCAGTCGCAAAAATACAAAAAATAAAAAAGAAACAGAAATGCCTTTAGGTGAAAACTGCAAGGCACCTTCTGGTAATAAAACAGTAAAAACAAAGGATGCATCTGAAGGTGAAAACCTCTCTGAGGCACCTAAGGATGGAGGATTGGACTTTCTCCCCGTAACACAGGAAAAATCAGCCATGCTCATTGAGGACACAACAAAACTTAACATAGCCACACCAGAGAATCCCAAAATGATTCTCTTGGCCACATCATTGTCAGATGAAGACAAACCTAAATTTACACAATTCTTCATAGACAAGAAAGTTAACTTCGCATGGTCATATGCTGACATGCCAGGCCTGGATCCTGAATTGGTTCTACATCATCTTCCTTTAATCCCAGGAATCAAGCCGGTTAAACAAAAATTGCGCAAGATGCATCCACAGATTGCATTACTTGTCAAATATGAACTAAAAAAGTTACTGGATGTTGAGTTCATAAGGTCGATAGACTATGCTAATTGGATATCCAATATTGTTCCTGTTACAAAGCCAAATGGACAAATCCATATTTGCATGGATTTTAGAGATTTGAATAAGGCTTGCCCAAAGGATGACTTCCCCCTACCAAATATAGACATGATTGTTGACCTCACGGTAGGATATGAGATGCTATCTCTCATGGATGGTTTCTCCGGCTACAACCAAATTAGAATTACAACAGAGGATCAACATAAAACAACATTCACTTGTCCTTGGGGAACATACTGTTGGAATGTCATGCCTTTTGGCCTAAAGAATGCAGGTGCTACATATCAAAGGGCTATGACAACAATCTTCCATGACATGATGCATATTCTAATGGAAGATTATGTGGATGACCTATTAGCAAAATCTTTAACAAGAAAAGATCATCTCAAAGTCCTAGACAAAATCTTTAGATGGCTTGAGGATTACAAGGTTAGATTGAACCCAAAGAAATGTGTTTTTGGAGTCACTTCAGGCAAGCTGCTAGGATACATAGTTTCAAGACGAGGCATTGAGGTTGATCCCGCAAAGGTAAAAGCAATTCTAGACATGCCTCCACCAAAGGGAATCAGTGAGTTGCGCACACTTCAGGACAGATTGTAGTCTATTCACTGTTTCATTGCATAGTTGGCGGACAAGTGTCAACCATTCCAATATCTACTATGCAAAAGCACTCCTTTTGTATGGACAGATAAGTGCAACATAGCCTTTGACCAAATAAAAGAATATCTAATGACACCACCAGTGTTGATGTCGCCTATTGAGGGCAAACCATTAATCCTGTATGTCTCCACAATGACAAATGCATTGGGGGCATTATTGGCACAAAATGATCATGAAGAAAAAGAAAGAGCCATATATTATATCAGTCGCACACTAATTGGATATGAGCTCAATTACACAACCATTGAAAGGGCATGCCTTGCAGTTATCTTCGTGGCACAAAAAATTAGGCACTATATGCTGAGCCATCAAACACATCTAGTGGCAAAGATTGACCCATTAAAATATCTTCTGAGTCGAGCAGCATTGACAGGCCGTTTGGCAAAATGGGTCATGATATTAAGCGAATATGACATATAGTATGTGGAGCGCAAGGCTATAAAAGGTCAAGTCATAGCAGATCAATTGGTTGATGCACCAATCCAAGCCACTCATCCTCTGATAACTGATTTTCCGGATAAGTCTATTTTTCATGCAGAACCAGCTCTACCATGGAAACTATACTTTGATGGATCCCACACTGGTCACGGCTCAGGAGCTGGCATATTATTTATCACACCACAAGGGGATTCAATTCCTAAATCATTTCGGATTGCTTTCCCTTGTACAAATAATATTGCAGAATACGAGGCATTGGTCACAGGTCTCAAGATAGCAATCAAATGGAAAATTCAGACATTGCTCATATTCGGAGATTCTCAATTAGTCATCAATCAAGTGAATGATGACTATGACACAAAAGATGAGAAGTTGCTTCCCTACAAAAGAATGGTGGATAGTTTCTTGATGTATTTCAAAATGATTGCATTTGAACAAATCCCGAGGACATAAAGCAACCGATGCAATGGCTACCATTGGATCTCTCCTAGACATCCCTAAGAATGTGTCACAATTTGAATTCTTAGTGGAACAGCTGTTGATGCCTGCATACGATATTCCAGAGACTGAAATGGTGTGTGAGATTGTTGGTCTCGGTTCGCCTTGGTATCAAGACATATATGACTATCTTAAAACCCAAACCCTCCTACCCAACCTGTCTAACAACCAAAGAAAATCTTTTATCCGAAAAGCAGCCAGACATACCATCGTCAGTGACACCTTATACCATCATGGCTTTTACAACACCCTTCTTTTCTCTCTCGATACTGACGAAGCCCAAATGACTTTATGAGAAGTACATGAGGGTATATGTGGATCTCATTCTAGTGGTCCAACCTTAGCTAGGAAAGTCACCAGACTGGGATACTACTGGCCGACATTGGAAAAAGATGCTCTTTAGTTTGTCAGAACATGTTGGAAATGCCAGGTACATAGTGACCTGATTCATGCACCTGCACAGGAATTAAGACCGATCACTTCTCCATGGCCTTTTGCACAATGGGGACTCGACCTCGTGGGTAAGATCCATCCTTCCTCATCTAATGGCCATAAATTCATAATCACCGCCACTGAGTATTTTACTAAGTGGATCGAAGCCATCCCTCTCACTTACATCACCAATAAGCAAATATCCAAGTTTATCCTGAATTACATCATTTGTCGGTATGGTGTCCCACAATCCATCATCACAGATAACGGCAGTCCATTCAAAAATTAGGACATTTGTGAACTCTGTGAGTGATTCCACATCCAGCACCACTTTTCCACCCCATACTACCCACAAGGTAACAGCCAAGCTGAGGCATCCAACAAAACAATTCTTCACATTCTGAAGAAGACCATCAATGACGCTGGCCAAGATTGGCACCTACAACTTAATCTGGCTTTATGGGCCTATTGTACCAGCATTCGTACCCCCACTAGAGCCACTCCATTTTCCCTGATCTATGGATCTGAGGCCATATTACCCATCGAGGTCAAAATTCCTTCTCTTCGAGTCTCTTTGAAAGGAATGATTGATGATGAAGAGTACAGACATACTCGTCTCCATAAGCTAGAAATGC
Source organism: Sequoiadendron giganteum (assembly GCA_007115665.2). NCBI lineage: Eukaryota > Viridiplantae > Streptophyta > Pinopsida > Cupressales > Cupressaceae > Sequoiadendron > Sequoiadendron giganteum. The sequence goes on along the minus strand of CM021109.1, from coordinate 325,105,605 downwards.
TACAAGAAAGATGGCAAAATGTCTTAAATCATCTACAAGCATATCAAAATTGTCTTTGCTGAAGTTATAACAAAAGAGTCATGGTGCGAAAGTTTGAAATCGGTGACTTGGTTCTCATGTTGAACCCCAAAAATCAGGCGGACTGAGAAAAGCCTGGTAAGTTTGAGGCTAATTGGCTTGGTCCTTATATCATTACTGCCGCATTTGGTTCCAGAGCTTATCAGTTGGCCACACCTGATGGAGAATAGCTGACAGAACCTAACAATAGTTTACATCTGAGAAAGTTCTAAACAGCATCAGAAAGCTGAGCTAAAAACCTACAAAATACAAAAAAAATAGAAAAAATAGAAAAAAATCATCCCCTGATGAAAACCTGGCAAACAGGCGTCTTGGTGACACAAAAAAATAAAAAATGGCAAAAATAGTAAAAAGAAATGAATTCATCCAATAGTGAAAACCTGGCAAATAGGCACTTTGGATAAGTACCATGGTGAAAACCTGTCAAACAGGCGCCATGCATAGTCGATCATTACTTCGCCATCTACTGTTACTCAAATCGACCTTTACCCGTTTGTCATAATCACAAAGGCCTCACACATTCACGACATTCATCCTAAGTCTTGTCAATTCCGACCATGGTTAACATTTGGTGGACATCATTCCTTGCATATCCTTGCCTTTACCTTACATCTACCTATCTCCATATCATTGAACTTGGGTATTCCCCGACTTGTCTGGGGGCAAGAACTTTATCATGTAACTACAGTCGATACTGTACATGATCCTGCATTCTCAAAAGTCCTGAAAAAATCATAAAAATCTGAAAAAGTCTTGAAAAAATCATAAAAACCTGAAAAAGTCCTGAAAAAAGACCTAAAAATCAGAAAGCGTCTTGAGAAAATAAAAAAACATCCAAATCAATGTCAAAATCCCAAAATCAAAGTCAATCTGATCAATTCAATCAATCATGTCATTTCAATCTTCATCCTTGTCCGAACTACGTTGTCTCTGCGCATTTGCTACATAGGCAAGATTCATTTTTGAATCCTCGAGACATTAGGTCAGTCTTTAGGTTTGGCAAAATAAAGCCATGATTCAAACTTCTGTCCTCTAGACAAGGTCTTTGGTCGTGTCGAACTACGAGGTCTTTGAGTGCAAGACGTAGGCAAGGCCATCAATCGATGGACCCCCGAGGCCGCACTAGGTCAGTCCATTAGGGTTCATGGCACTACACATTCACACACGTCAAACTATCTTCAAATCAAGCAAATCTTCGATCAATCTTGAATTTTCAGTCCATCGAAAATCTATTTCATCACAATGCTTTCAGTCAATTTAGCATGTCAGCAATGGCATGTAGTCAAAATCATATCAAGGCAATTTATCATGGCAAAACTTTGGGTTCTTCTTCAGATATGTCCTTCTGAAAATAAACTCTTGTCACTTCTTTATGCTTTTGGATGTGTCCTTCCTAAGCATCATCATCATCATCTAGCATTTTGATAGATTCTCCTAACTCCGAGAATCGATCTCCTAGATATCAACGTCATTCAGGATGTGTCCTTCCCGAATTTGATATTGCTTGAAATTTGACAAACATCTGACATTAAAACACTTGGAAAACTTTTTTTTTCTATCTTTTGATGATTATCATGATATTAGTTCCTTATGTCCTAGGAACCACGACATATCATGATGATTATCCTTGTCTGCTTATCACTCTACTATCGGTTTCTCTAGGATGTTCGGACTTCAAGATTTAGAGAAGCAATGACGTAGTATGAGGATTTTACTGTCTGTTTTTACTATCATATGGCTAGTTTCTCAAGGATGTCCTTTCATCAGGATTTAGAGAAACAACGACATCTCATGATTAGTTTGGTTTTTCTGGCGGTTGGTCATGATAAAGTGACTAGGGGCAACTATGTTCCTTGCATGAGTCATGATCATCCTTGTTTACAGCTATTGATCTACGTGATGGTTCAACCTTACACACTATTGATCTATGTCATATCATAGTGTTTGTCGACCATCATGACATTTTCGCCCAATGATGATTAAAGAGCAACAACTAGAATAGCACTATAGCAAAGCTTTGAAGGATTTTTAATTTTTCCGCACTAACATGCATATCTTTCTTCGCACTAACATCCATCTTCACCTTCTCTTCTCTCATCTTGTGACATACAAAAACAAAATTGCATACATAAATGCATGAGCATTTCATATTCACATCTGCATAAATCAATTACCATAATTCACATTGCATAAACGCTATCATTTACATCCATTCATAAGACCATCATTTGCATCAACATATAAGCATCATAAAGACACATTTGCATCAACATATAGGAATCGCATCATCATCACATTACACAATGCATAACATCCATACATCTCATAACATCATAAAAACATAACATAAGAATCTCATAAAGCATTAGAATACCATAACGCACAACATCATATAGGCCACATCAAAACTGCATCGCATATATATATACTCTCAAAAACATGTAATGTCACAGGATAAAATCATATGATATCCCAAAAATAGAGCTCACAGGCTCGAATATCAAAATATACATGTGTCTAAAGCAAGTCCTAAGATGGCCCTCCTCCATCTCCTAGAGGTGAACTAGGAGGTGACTGCGGCTAAGTCATAAGGTGAACAGTGAACTGAATGGGTGTCCTCTCTTGCATCTAACTTTGTGATCCTGAGGGATCGGTAATGGGAGGTTGACTCTGCTCTGTCTATTGCCCTGAAGACACTGACCTGTGACCGTGCTCTGATTGGTGACCATGCTCTGATTTGTGGTTGTGCCCTGACGAATGTCTATGAGAACTATGAGACCGGTGACCTGACGACTGCCCGGATGAAGTGGACCCCCCAGCACTAGTGTAACTACTATTATGAGACCTACTGTTGTGTGTCCGGCTACCACTACCTGTCCTGTTGTAGGATCAGGACAATCTTGGGTCCCTTCTGTCAGGTGGAACTGCCTGCTCATATAGTGCCTTATATCGGCCCCTGCTCTCTGCCATCCTAGCTAACTCCTGAGCCATATCCCCTGTCGGCCCAGAGCATAACTCTGCAAACTCGATCACCATCACTCTGACTCCTGCCGTCAGAGAATAGCCTGATCTCTCTCCACTCGGGTAACCTCTAACTCTTCTGCTAGGGCCTTGTTCTAAGACAAGGCCGCGTCGAGTCTGCTCTATAAGTCAATGATCTGCTGATCAATAGTAGCATCAACAGGCAAAATGGTTGATCTATCACCCTCATCATCTCTAGAGATCATGCGCTCCCGCAATCATCGATTTGCCTCGTCCTCCTCCTCATCTCTCTCCCCCTCAGCCCGGACCTCCTCCACATCTATGTCAAGAGGGTGTCCCCCAACAAGTGGATCTGCCTCTACTCGCTCCTCCACCGCCACATCTACCTCCACTCTCTCCTCTGCCTCCACCTCCACCTCCTCTAGCCTCCTCGGCTCTCACCTCCGGCTCTCTCTCCTCCCCCTCCTCTCGAATGGGTGATAATGGTACACCACCCACTCTCTGCCTCACTCTCCTGGGCTACCTCTTCCCTCGGTCATCTCTCCTCCTCCTGGCACCCCTACCATCTCCCCCACCTCCTCCATCTCCTCCACCTCCGTCGTCGCCTCCACCTCCTCCACCTCCTCCGTCTCCCCCATCTCGGCCTCCGGCCCTACCTCCATCTCTGCCCTAGGCACCTCTTCCATCTCTCCCTCCGTCTCAACCACCCCGCCCTCTCCTCGGAATTCATGGAATGACTGATCTACGATCTATCGACGGTGGACCATCCAGATCTTTCAAAGGGATGGGCTTGTGAACCTACCACCAGGTGTCAAACTCGGCAGACATCCTTGGATCTGTTGGACCCCCTCTCCATGCCCACTGAACTACCACCAAGCTCTCTGCCTGCTGCTCTGCCACAATCACTGATATGGGTGGCCCCCACATGGTCTCTCTGGAAAACCAAGCATACTCTGATGTGCCTACTAGCACAATCTGCTGCTCCCCAAACTGTCGTAGTACCCGCTGGGGCAGGTACATCCCAATGATCCACTACGTCTATACCGTATGGCCAATAAGGCACTGAAACTGTCTGCAAAAGGACAGGTGGCCGTCCTCATCTACCCACTGGGCACAATCCTTGTAGGGTCTCCAAACAAAACTGATCATCATGTCTATCCGATGACACCAGTACCCGATATCTCGAACACGAGTTTGGCTAACTAATCCTGCATACAGATAAACATATGGCATCCCATCACCCAACTGCTGCATCTGTACTGGCGGTCAAAAAATGAGAATATGCTCCCATACCCAAATCATGAGTAGGGTGGTCCCGCAACTGATACTGTGCCCCTGGAGATAGACTACCTCGTGCAACTGGTGGTACAGCATGGCCCCCAAACGAAAATAGTCCCCTGTAGTCGCATACGAACTAGAACATCCCCCCATCCAATGGAAAATCCGTGACCATGGTGATCTGGGATCAGTAGTCCAGTGATCAGGGTCATGAGTATGGCATCAAACCTAGGAAATCAGTCAGCCACAACATCCTAGCCAATCTCGTAACCGTCCAGAGCCAACTGCGCACCATCGGTACCCTCATACCTCTTTGTCAAGACATGTCGCCCTCAGTGTGGATCATAGACCACCCTCTCTCTGCTAATCGGAATGCGGAGAATGCGGTAAACATCCTCCAAAGTCATAGTCGCCTCTCCAATAGGCAGGTGGAACGAGCAGGTCTCATAATGCCACCTCTGGCAAAGAGTTGTCAGCAAACCTCTATTTTCCAGAATAACGGGCATGTAAGTAACATGGTATAGGCCTAGGGCCATCAGTCGTTGCCTCTATCTATCACTGAGATGATCTCGAAAAGCATAGGTAGCTGGCCGAAACTCTCGTGTATAAATGGGCACAAGCCGACTCTGCAGAAGGAAAGGCCAAGGATTAGAACATATTGAGAAGCATTATGGAAAGTTTTGTACTACTGGCAAGTCAAGGGTACAAAAAAGTTAATCTCGGCACAAGTCAACAAAAGTCAACTTTGGTCAACTTCAATTGCGTCATCTTGACCGCAAATGCATCACAACCAATGAATTGCGACTCGACGCATAGCAAATGCGTTGCAATATTTCAAATGCATCATTCTAAATAACAAATGCGTGATCTAACAACAATGCATCGTTAGGCTTGTCAATTGCGTTACGAATTTTCAAATGCATCACAACTTTATTGAATGGGTCACAAAATTCTCGAATGCGTCGCAAATCGTTCAAATGCGTCGCAAAATGGCGATTGCGTCGTTCATTCTCGCAGATGCGCAATCGCACAAAAACCTAGTTTACCCGTTGCACTTGCATCATGACACAATCAAATGCGGCGAACGTGAAAGCATTTATGACTTTCGCGATAGCATTTGCATCGCACCATAATTGTTTTCCCCCATTTAACCCTCATAAATGCATAAAAATTAAAATTTGACAAGTTGGATAGAGCACTTACTGGTGCCTCTGCGCCCTTAGGTCATCGGAATGTGCGCACACAATATCCACGGTGTGTAGCCGTCGGAATCACCATCGTCTCTCAAAGCTCTGGTTTCTGAAATTTCTATATGCAAAATGAGAAAATGACATTTGGATTGACTTTTTCAACCTATTTATAGGCTGAAAATTAGGGTTTTGACCTAGTAGGTCCTACTGGAGGCTCATTTGACCACCTTTGACCAACATTTTGGCTACCTTAACGTTCTTCGTTTCTAAATTGGATCACGGCATCACTTTTCTTGTCATTAATTTGACTATTCGGGATATTTTCCAAATTTTTCTAACCTCAGGTCGAAATTCAAAAAAAATTCTGAGGGGGCATAGGCACTCCGTACCTCTATTGGGGCATATTCTGGACTTGTTTTCTTTGCCACAATGCGACAAGCTACATTATGACACAGAGGGGCAAATGCAGACACATAAAAATGACCAAGGCCTACGAATACTACTTTACCACTTTTCATCCTAACATAATTATGAAATTTTAATTATGTTCCTAACCCACATTCAACTATTAATTAAATAATTCATAATTATTTAATTAATTCATAATCTCTCATTCTTCATGATTATTAAATAAATAGATCTTATTTATCTATTTAATATGTCACTAACTATCAAAAGTCTCCTCTTAATTAAATAAAATCCTATTTATTTAATTAATCCTTATTATTAGTGTCTTTCCGATTATTAAATGAATGTATTTAAAATATATTTATTTAATGTGTCACTAATTCCTAAATCCGCTTAATTAAATAAATTCCATTAATTTATTTAATTAATTAACAAATTCTTCTAAATTAAATAATTATTTTAATTATTTAATTAAGGCATGTGACACTTTTATATTTTTAAATAAAACAAATCATTTAAAAATATCTCACATACTTAACTGATTCTTCATTTAGTAATTAATTTCAAAAATCAATTACTGCTTATCTCACAAAATTCCTATTTTGAATTAATTTAATTCAAAATGGAATTATTCTTCTACAAATCAAGTAATTTCCAAAATTATTGATTTTCTAAAATCTCATCCTCTTGTCTTTTGATTTTTACTAATTTCATCTCCATTGTCACATTCAGTCTTGGTTTAATTCATTTAATTAAATCTTATTTACACATATGGGTATTTTGCCCTAACCCTAATTGAGAGTTGCCTTATTGAATCTTGACCTTTGATTCTAGGGAATTCCTTAAAGCTCTCATCTTGTCCGTCCGTTCAAGATTGCATTTTCTATAAAATGACAATCTTGATCTCATTTTAGGATCCGATCATTGCTTTAGTTATTCTTACTATAGGCATTTCACTTCATATCTTAGGCTTTTATGTTAATCATTGCTTTCATATTAGGATCTATATTCTAGTTGCATAGTTATATACATTCTCATAAATCCTTCAAAGGCTTAGCTAGGGCTAGACAAATAGTAACTTGCTCACAAAACTTGAGAGCATCATACTATTACAGCAAGCTTGAGAAGGTACAATAGAAGTCAAACATGGAGCATTAGGAATGGGTGAGATCCTTCTTGTTATTAAATTATTTTATTTACTTTCAATGCATTCTATTGTATAATGTTTTCATTAACTTGCAGGTACAACTAATCAGTTGTTGATGTTTGTAGGAATTTAACGTTATTACACCATCTTCACACCTCTCACCTTAAAAAGGACAAGGTCTTGATCATGGAATGTTGGTTAGCTCAACAAGGGGAAGTACATGGTGAGTAACTTCACACATTGATACTTATAAATTGCACCACTATAAATTGATGGTTAAAATTTCTTAAAGGCCTCTAAATAAACAAGTTCATAATGGGGGATCATTGAACAGTGAGCCCATCTACTATACCCAAGTCAAGAGGGGTCTCCTCTTTTCTCATCACCTACATGTCTCAGTAGACCAAGGGTTACGTGGCTTGGCTTGAAGGATGTGGCCCACACCTTGGGGTACAACTTCCATTCTCCCCCTTTATATACCCCACCCAAAAACATGGTTGAGTTTATCCTTGAAGTATTAATCCACAAGCAAGCCTCTTACTTGAAATAAATGGAAATGACATTTTTTGTTCCTTAAGATCATTCTTAGGAGTTGTGAGGGGAGATCATACATAGATATTCACACCTCAATTGTACAAACATATTGCAAGTTAATGGTGATTTTGATTTCCAAGATCACACAAAGTGCGAGTAAAGAGAATACACACACATTAACCTACCAAACACATCAAAGAATTTATTTTTACGTGCACCAAAAGAAAATATGAGAATTATATTTTTTAGATATAGGTAGACCAAAATAAAATGAGAGTTTTATTATTCAATTTTAACCCCAAATCTAAACTTGTGCAAGTTGTTTGTTCCTTTTAGGTAAACCAAATGAAAATGAAAGCTATATTGTTCATTTTTAAATGTAGTAAAGTGTGAAATTTGTAGGTTATTTTTAGGTACACCAAATGAAATATGAAATCAATTTTAGGTACACCAAAATAAAATGTGAAATTTGATTGTTTAATTTTAAGTAAACCAAGTGAAAATTTGATCGACACCAAAATGAAATATGAGTCCTAGACTAACCAAAAACCTACAACAAAAAAATGTTAGTGGTATTTTTCATTTAGTCTTCTTCAATTGATTGCCATGTGCTACAAAAGGTTAACTCAAATAGACAAGATCAAAAAATATAGAATGGTTGGGGTTAGGAAAATGAAATATATCAAACTAATAAAATAAAAACCCTAATAAAAAATAAGTGCCAATACCTGAAAAAACTATTGAGATTCTATAAATGCATCATTCTTTGCATAGTCAGATGTGTCAACCTTTTGTAGACACATTGGCCTTTGAATAGAAGCGTCAACCTTTCTCTACAAAATAAAAAAAATAGTTAGAACATAAGCGTCAAATTCTATAAATGTGTCAACATTTTAACAATCAGAAGTGTCACAATAATATAGAAGTGGCGTCCTTTGATAAAAGCGTCGAAATTCCTACAAACAAAGAGAGAACAGTATATCAGTCAGAAGCATCAAGGTTTACAAAAGCACCACGAAATCCTTACATAGGTTTTGGGGTTTAAAAAATCATTGAACTACTCCAAAAAAAGTGTTGATCTTCTATAAATGCATCTATGTAACCTGTAGGCCAACAAAAACTTCATAAAAAAAAGGTTAAATTTAAGATGTGGGTCCCATCGAGCATACCAAAATGTCATAGGGGAAATATGAGTGATCAATGAAATTATAATTGAAGCAACTAGAGTCTAAAAACACTAAGAACTTACAAGATTATGATCATACAAACCCATAATCAATGAAATTAGTTTGCTAAAGCTTCAAATATTTAATCTAAAGTAATGAAATGCAAATTCAAGACAATTAAACCAATTAGACAATGCAAACCTTCAATCCCATTGTGGATTGATGATAATTTATGATGTTGATAGCTCAAATTATGTATAATCTATTATTGAAAAAGCTTGATGATGTCTAATTCATAAAAGGATGCTCTCAAATGCTCAATATTGACTCAAGAATTCTAGAGAGTTCATATGCTCATGAAGATTGTGAATGAATTTCATGTTTGAAAGTGCAGACATGTAAAATTGACTTGAAACCTATCACACAACCTCGAACGGCATCAAACAACACTAAACGGCATCAAACAACATTAAACAACATCAAATAGCCTCAAACAATATCAAAAAATATGGAACATCATCTTTGATCATCTCGGAATGACTCGGAATCATCCCGTAACATCTCTGAGAATGACTCATCTAAGAATGACTTAGAATCATCCCGTAACACTTCGAAATGACTCGAAATCATTTTTTAACACTTTAGAATGACTCATAATCATCTCGTAACATCTCGGAATGACTCAGAATCATCTCGTAACACTTCAGAATGACTCAAAATCATCTCGTAACACTTCAAAATGACTCATAATCATCCTATAACACTTCAAAATGACTCGAAATCATCCCATAGCACTTTTGAATGACTCAGAATCATCCTGTAACACCTCATAATAACTTGAAATCATCCCATAATGTCTTGAATCATCTCAAAATCACCCTGAAATAGTTCAGAATCATCCTGTAATGTCTCGGATCATCTCAAAATCATCCTAGAACACTTGAAATCATACTGCAACATTCCTTCATCACACCACATCGCATCACATCAAAATGACATCAAAAACCTAAATTCCTCTATTAATTGAATAATACAACATTATTAAATTAATTCACTTTTTCATCATTTCAGACAAATTTAATAAATTCCATTTATTGAATAAAGTCCCAAAAACCCTAATTCCTTTATTAATTAAATAAAAAAAAATTATTTAATTAATTCACACTTCATCATTCGACCAATTAAATAAATCTCATTTATTTAATAAATTCCTAATCCCGCCTTATTTCATCTTGACTAATTAAATAACGCCAATTATTTAATTATGTCGCTAAAGCATCTTATTCCCCCTAAGTGAATTAAATTATTAAATAATAATTTAATTACAACACTTTCCCTCCAAAATTTGAATAATTAAATCAAACTATTCAAATCAATTATCAAAAATCAAATCAAAACTAATGCAACTTTGTTTGCAAAAGTCAAACTTGATTTGCACATTCAAACTCCAAAAAGGAATTAATTAATTAAATCAATTAATTCATATTCCTTACCCACTTTCTGATTGAGAAAATTACGATTCCTGACTAAGAAATCTAATTTTTTAACTAATCAATCTATTTTGTTAACTAAAACATCACATTCCTAACTAAGCCATCACAAACTTGACTGATCAATCTATTTTGTTAACTGATCAATCACATCCCTGACTAGCCAATCTATTTCCCAATCACACAAATTGTGCAATCCACTTTGCATAATTCTCTCATGTCTAAATCCTCTCAACACACTTCGACTATTGATCTGGATATTCTTCAAAACAGTCTTGATCGTCCATTTTAAATCTCATTTTCTATATAAAAACCTCTCTCCTCACAAAAAAAGGATCGGTGAATTAACATACATTGAGCAATGAAGTTCTGTCAAGATCATCCTTGAGAGAGCTTCATCCAATGTCTTCGATCAACCAAACAAAACAAGCATTCATCCACAATTTGCACACAAACTTTGGAGGCTTCACTGTGATAAGAATAATCCAACATCAAGCAAATACACTCGGCTATGAGATGGTAAAAGCTATCTTTTGTTCTCATTTGGTAATTATTAGGTTCATTATCATGCTTGCAATAGAATAGTTTCAATTTTGTATGTGTAGGATTTTCTAGATCTTATATTTAAGCATTTTGGCTATAGATTAGATTTCTTCGTCAGATTGCTCTAATGTCCCTCTTGGATCAGAAAGATGCATCCCTAGATAGCATTATTGGTGAAGGTAGAACTAAATAAGTTACTAGATGTGGGTTTCATTAGACCCATCGACTATCCACAATGGATATTGAACCTAGTACTAGTGTCCAAACCTATTGGGGGCATAAGGATATGTACAGACTTCAGGGACTTGAACAAAGCTTGTCTGAAGATGACTTTCCATTACTGAGCATTGACATGATTGTAGATCCAATAGCAGGGCATGAAATTTTTTCTTTGATGGATGGTTTCTTAGGATACAACCAGATAAAGATCTCACGAGATGTCCAACACAAAACGGCATTCACTTGTGCTTGGGGAACTTTATGTTGGAATGTAATGCCTTTTGGTCTAAAGAATGTAGGAGCAACCTATCAAAGAGTGATGACGACCATATTCCATGGCATGCTACACACAATCGTGGATGACTATGTGGATGACATCCTGGCAAAGTCAATCAAAAGGGCAGATCACTTGACAAACCTAGCAAAGGTATTTGATTGATTAGAATAGTACAATCTGAGACTCAACCCTATGAAATGTGTGTTTGGAGTATCCTTTGTAAATATATTAGGGTATATAGTGTCAAGAAGAGGGATAGAGGTGGATCCTACCAAGGTAAAATCTATAATGGAGATGCCTCCACCAAAGTCACTCAAACAGCTGAGGAGCCTACAAGGGAAGATACAATCAATCAGGCGATTTATTGCACAACTGGAGTACAAATGTCATCCTTCCACTCATCTCCTACACAAGGACATCACCTTCAAATGGGATGGGAGATGTGACCAGGAATTTCATCAAGTCAAGGAGTACCTACTTGCTCCTCCTATACACATGCCACCAATTCCAGAAAAGGAGATGATACTTTATGTGTCTACCACACAAGCAGCATTGGGAGCTCTCTTGGCATAGCTAGATGAAAACAATAAAGAAAGCGTAGTATACTATATCAACAGAACATTGGTGGGCTATGAACTGAACTATTCACCCATTGAAAGATCATGTCTCTCAGTCATGTTTTTAACACAAAAGATGAGACATTACATCTTAAATAGAAAAGTGAAAATGATATCAAAGGTGGACCCACTAAAATATTTACTAGCAAAAGTAGCCTTAATAGGTCGAATAGCCAAATGTATGATCCTGAGTGAATTTGATATAGATTACATAGACATGAGAGCTATAAAAGGATAATTCATAGCATACCAAATGGCTGAAGCACCCATAGATGATCATAAACCTCTCACAGTGGATTTTCCAGATGAGAACGTCTTGGTGACAAAACAAATAGCCCAGTGGACTCTATACTTTGGCAGATCCCATACTCAACATGGTTCAGGAGCAGGAATATTATTTCTCACACCACAAGGAGATAGTATACCCAAAGCCTACAGGATTGCATTCCTCTGTACAAACAAATTTTTAGAGTATGAAGCTCTTATCACAGGGTTGAAAATGGCGATCGAATGGAGAATAAAATATCTACATGTCTTTGGAGACTCCCAACTAATAATCAGATAGGTAAATGACAAGTACCAAACAAAAGATGACAAATTACTATCATAGAAAAGAATGGTGGATAGCTTTAAGGAGTACTTCATCAAAATAAATTTTGAATAGATTCCTCAGGTTAATAATAGAGTTGTTGATACAATGGCCACAATAGGATCACTGCTATATATTCTTCAGAACATGCCTAAATATGAATTCCTCTTGGAACAACTACTTGTGCGTTCATTCAACATCCTAGAATTGAAAATGGTATGTGTTGTTGTTGGTCCTAACTCCCCATGGTACCAAGATACTTTTGACTATATCTGGAATAGTATAATACCACCTAACTTAACAACTACTTAGAAGAAAACATTCAACCATGGGACCTCCCATTTTATGATCTTAGGAGAAACCTTATGTTGTTGTAGCCTAGATGGTATGTTACTTCAGTTCCTTAACATAGAAGAAGTACAAACAGCCTTACAAGAGGTCCACGAAGGTATTTTTGAATCCCACTCTAGTGGACCTAACCTAGTCCAAAACCTACTCAGAGAAGGATACTATTGGCCTTCCATGGAGCAAGACTGGATTCAACATTCTAGAAGATGTTGACAATGTCAGCAACACAGTGATCTAGTTCATGCACTAGCACAAGAATTGAGACCCATCACAACACCATGGCCTTTTTTGCAATGGGGATTAGACTTGGTAGGTAAGATATCACCCGCTTCATCCAACTAGCATAAATTCATTATCACCACAACAAAATACTTCACAAAATGGATAGAAGCAATTCCATTGACCTATATCACTAGCAAATAGATAACAAAATTCATTTTTGAATTATCTCATTTGTAGGTATGGAATCCCACAAATAATTATAATAGACAATGGCACCCCATTCAATAATTAGGATGTCAAGGAACTATGTTCCAAATTCTCTATCCAACATATATTTTCTACGCCCTACTATCCTCAAGGAAATGGTCAGGCAGAGGTATCCAATAAAACAATCCTAAAAATATTGAAAAATATTGTCAATAATGTCGATCGTGATTGGTATTTGCAACTAAATCCAACCTTATGGGCTTATAGAACTAGCATCTGCACACCTAATGGTGCCACACCTTTTTCCTTGGTCTACGAATCAAGAGAAATTTTACCTATCGAAGTCAAAATCCCCTCATTGTGAATCTCACTAAAAGGCATGGTAAGAAATGAAGAGTACTAGGTATCTAGATTGAATGAATTAGAGCTCCTAGATGAAAGGTGTTTGAGTGCGTTAAACCATCTGCAAGTTTATCAGAATCGTCTCAAACGAAGCTATGACAAGAGAATCAAAGATATAAACTTTCAATTTGGTGACTTGGTCCTCAAGGAGAATGAGAAGATACAATTGAATCAAGATGGCAAGGGTAAATTTGAACCTAACTGGCTAGGTCCATTCATAATAATAACAAGTTATGGCTTTGGGGCATATCAATTGGCTACTCCCGAAGGAGAACCTCTAGCTGAACTGTTGAACAATAGCCACCTCAAGAAGTTCTATACATAAAACACATTGGAATACCCTAGGCAAAAGGGTAAAATACAAAAAAAATTGAAAAAAGAGATGAAAAATATAAAAAAAAAATCAAAAATCAAGAAAAATAGTAAAGAGAAATAAAATGTTCTTTGAGTGAAAACCACTTTGTGGCACTCCTAGAATAGGTGCCATAGTGAAAACCTAGTAAACAAGTGCTATGTATGAATATAACATGCAATGTTATCTATCAACACTTTTTTATAGCATCCACCCATCCATTTCATAAATCATGTGTCCAACCTTGGCTTGTCACTGATTAAGATGAGTCAGTTTATTGGGCATGAAATTTTTGAAGCTAGTCATGGATTATATCTTGTGGTATTCAATCATGGTCAAAAAATAACAAAAATCAAAAACACCAAAAAACAACAAAAATAAAAAACATGTGGAAAACATCAAAAACAAAACAAATATCGTTGGATTATTCCTTCACTCAAATAGTCTAAGATATCAACATTTTCTTGAACCTCACAACTATTTCAAGTGAACTTTCCACAACATATCCTCTAGACACAGAAACGGGATATTAACCCAAGTTATCGATGTTGTTTATCCAAAAACAATTCATGCTTTGAGTCAAATGGTTGAACTATGTGGTCTCTGTGTGTACAAAATAGGCAAGGATTTTTATCCCCTGAGACCCTAGGATAGTCCCCTTAGGTTTCCAACATGCTTTATTTCACTTAGTCAAAAAATACAAAATCCAAACAAATTCAAAAATACAAAATCCCAAAAACATTCACAAAATAGAAAAGTTCAAACCAAGCGAACTATGATCCTCTGCATGGACAACGTAGGCAAGGCTTATCTTTGATGAGCCCCTGAGGCCCTAGGTTAGCCCCCTGAAAACAAAACAAAAAAAACATTATAAAAACTTAGAAAAATAAAAAATAAAAGGCATGTTTTGTCATCAACGTCCACGATAAACATTTCAACCATAATAAACAAACTGTCCCAATCACCCTTTGACAAAACAAACAAAGAAAGAAAGAAAACATCAACAACTAGAAATTTCAAGCAATAAAAATTGAATAAGATTTGACTATAAATAGACCAAAAACAATGCCAAAGTATCAACTACCTATCTTTTTAAACAAGTCCCAACAACATCTTGAGATATGCCTTAACGGGTTCGTTCCTACGATAGACATAATCAACAATGGATAATAGCCCCACCCTAAACAGATATGGCAAGTGATACTGCAACTTCTTTTTTTTATTTTTTTGTGTTCTTATTTATTTGATTTATTTTATTGACTCATTCCCAAGATCTCTCAAGGATGTCCATAAGGATTTAGAGAAGAAGGAATGGAGGAAATTAAGTGTCATTTCGATTTGTTGTTTGTAATATTAGCATGGTGAATACTTTCTTTATTGAGTATGGAATTTGTATTAAAATAGTTCATGAAGCAGTTACATATTTGGTGTTCTATACCTATGTGTCTGGTCCGTAACATTTTTCACTTAACCCCCCTATACTTTAAACAAAGTTTTCATATGTCTGATATGAACAAAGATACTCTTTGTTTGTAGAGTCAAATTCCATGCAATGGATACAAAGTCACCTTGGTAATTCATACCCTGGTGCATCGTATCTATTTTGCTACATCAAAAAGGATATTCAAAACAACGAAGTATCTAAAGTGAAGCAAAGTCACATCATCAAATCTATCAATCATCATATTTATTCTAATTAACATCATTTTTTCTATCTATCATCATATTTCTTCTAATTAACATCATTTTTCTAAATATCATCATATTTCTTCTAAATTAACAATCATCCTGCATAACACATCATCAGTACCATATCCTTTCAACATCCACAAATGTTATCAAAACATATCATGATGATAATAAACCAATTAAAAGCATCATGTATCATGTATGGGGAATTCCTCTATCAACATCCATCATCATAAAATAAGACAAAGTATGATTCCTAAATCTACATCATATCCATACATCAGAAAAAGCACAAAAACACATATAAACATACATCATCATATATCACCATCACATAAACATACAAGGAGGTTGAAACGAGGAAGGTATATCTCATATATATATCATCATCAAAAGAGGAATATGTCATAAGTACATCCGCAATGACACAAGTGTGATAGGAAAGTACAAAAAAATCATAACATATATAAGAGGTCTCAACTGGACCAATGAATCGAGACCTCATGAAACAACATGAAGATCAAGTATCAAAAATGGTAAAACCCCAGCATGAATATGGTATCAAAAATGTTATGAAGTAGTACCTAGATTTTCCAATCCAACTGACCAACCCCAACCAACTGGTGCAAGTGTTGCAAACTTGGCAGTAACAGTATATGCATCAACCTAGATACCCCATATACGAACCTCCCAACAAGTCCGACCAAACTGAGCCTCATAGGCATCAAGAATTTGCCCCTATCTCTCACCAAACTGATGACAGACTCGATCGGGTAGATAACACTCTATCACGGATGATGAATGTCCAAGCAACCAATGGGTTTTTCGGCAATACACAAGTTGATTTGCATCCTCTGGCCAAACCTCGCAGCTCATGTAAGGCCTCCATACAAAACCAGGCATCTCATCAAACACATGGTGTCAATAATGTAGATCCCCAAGCAAAGTGTAGTGCATAAAATCCCCATAATGATAATAGTATGGATCACCCGAAGAACGATCTTGAATCTTATTAGCACGAGTCACTGCAATATGCTCCCACGCCCAAACCTGCAAAAGGGATACACCTGCAAACAATGACCTCCCACCCCAATAAACCACCTTGTGCATATCTCGATAAAGGTGGGAAAGCAAACAAGAACCCCAGGAATATCTCGTACCATGCTCAACCATACTCTCAATACATACACCCTAGCCCACTACAAATTGTCGACCTCATCTATCGGGAACAACTAATCCCAATACCAAGCCACAAAAGACAAGAACGATAGGGTTTGTGCTATCTGAAAAATCAGATAAATCAATCTCTACATCACGAACATCCACACCTAACAATCATTGCGTAAAATGAACACCTTGACGAATCTGGTACATAACAAGCTCACCATGAATAGGAAGACAAAAAATCCTCCACACATCCTCTAGAGTAATGGTTGCCTCCCCTATAGGCAAATGAAAAGAGGATGTCTCAGAGTGCCACCTCTCCACAAGAGCAGTCAATATTTTTGTATGGGTCTTGATAGGAGGCATGTAATAGATATGATATAGACCCACTACATCAAGAAAGTGTTGCTCCAATACATCGATCTAGGCAATAGGATCAAACAAGCGATGAGGATGTCTCTCTCTTGTCATGAGCGGTCGGAGATTCGCCTACAAGTGACATAAACCAAGATGTTTGGGTTTCACTCTAAACAAGTGAAGAAACATAAAATGACACATGTTAGATGGAAAATGACATGTATGATGCTAAACAGATACAAGCTAGGGCTTCCAACACATGCATGGTAACAAAATGATGCTTAACGAAAAACAAACATAGGCTAGGGTTTCACTCTAAACAAGAAAAGAAACATAAAATGACACATGTTAGATGACAAATGACATGTATGATGCTAAACAGACACAAGCTAGGGTTTACAACATAGGCATGGTAACAAAATGATGCTTAAACAAAAAATGAACACAAACTAGGGTTTCACTCTAAACAACCAAAGCAACATAAAACAACACTTGTTAGGTAACAAATGATAGTTGAGATGATAAACGAACACAAGCCAGGGTTTTAGAACACAAACATGATGATAAATGACATTCATCATAGTAAACAGACACATGTTAGGGTTTAGAACAAAGCTAAGAGAAAAATGATAGACAAAGAGTCAATTACAAGATTTCAGGACAAATTCTCAACAAGAGACAGACAAAAGTGCTAGTTTTGAACAAATGCGCAGTTTTAGGAGAATTGCACAAAAATTTGGGCATAATTTTTGGACAACTGTGCAATTTTTGAACAACTACTCAAGACAAATGCGCCAGTTTTGAACAATTGCACAATTTTTGGACAGAAACACCAAAAACACCTGATAAATGCACCAAAACTAAGATAGGTGCACCAAAACCTCAAAACCAGCACATTTGTTTGACAGGACTTTGCACATGCAAAATGAGAACGAAAACATGATGAAAGTGAAAGGCAAAAAGGTACATACCAGGGCACCAATGTCTGAAGGCCATCTATACTCTCAAATGAGCTTGAAACGATGTGGAGAAACCTTGAATCTTGACATTCTCCCTCAACAACTAACAAAATGTGGAATCCAAAGACAATAATTAGCAAATGGAACCAAGCACAAATGATCCAATTTGAAGACAAATTTCCTATATAACACCTCAAGAAAACCCTAATTTCATCTAGGAAACCCTAATTACACTTAGGAAATCTTCCTACTTACAAATTAGAAGCTCGAAAACTAGAAACGATGCACATTAACATAGAATATTTCAACTGAAAACATCAAAATGACAAGACAATAGTATCAAGAGCTTGACCTCAAATCTTGAAATTTTTAGTCAACCTCTCGAGGGGGAAAAATAGAGTCCTACCATCATTCCACTGAACACTGGGGCATAGTGGGGCATAATTTTTTTCAAAAAACTTAATCTTAAAAATAGAATCTTTGAAACAAAGCAAGCAGTACTTTGTATCAAAGAGGGGCAAAATGAAGACATGTAAAATTGACTTGACACCTATCACACAACCTCGAACACCATCAAAAAACACTAAACAACATTGAATAGCCTCAAACAATGTCAAATGATATGGAACATCATCTTTGATTATCTCATAATGACTCAGAATCATCCTGTAACACATTGGAATGACTTGAAATCATCTTGTAACACTTTAGAATGACTCGAAATCATCTCGTAACAGTTCTGAATGACTCAATATCATCTCGTAACACTTTGAAATGACTCAGAATCATCCTGTAACACTTTGGAATGAATCAGAATCATCCTGTAACACATCAGAATGACTTAGAATCATCTCGTAACACTTCAGAGTGACTCAGAATCATCCTGTAACACCTCATAATAACTTAGAATCATCCCATAATGCCTCGAATCATCTCAGAATCACACTGAAATAGTTTAGAATCATCATGTGATGTCTTAGATCGTCTCGCATCATCTTAGAATCATCCTGGAGCACTCAAAATCATACCGCAACATTCTTGTATCACACCACATTGCATCACATCAAATCGACATTAAAAACCTAAATTCCTATATTAATTGAATAATAGAATATTATTTAATTAATTCACTTTTTCATCATTTTGGAAAAATTTAATAAATTTAATTTATTTAATAAACTCCCAAAAACCCTTATTCCTCTATTAATTAAATAAAATAATATTTATTTAATTAATTCACGCTTCATCATTTCGACCAATTAAATAAATCTCTTTTATTTAATAAAGTCTTAATCCTACCGTATATCATCCTGACTAATTAAATAACACCAATTATTTAATTACATCGCTAAAGTATCTTATTCCCCTAGGTGGATTAAATTATTAAATAATAATTTAATTACAACACTTTCCCTCCAAAATTTGAATACTTTAATCAAACTATTCAAATCAATTGTCAAAAATCAAATCAAAACTAATGCAACTTTGCTTGCAAAATTCAAACTTGATTGCACATTCAAACTCCAAAAATGAATTAATTAATTAAATCAATTAATTCATATTCCTTACCAACTTTCTGATTGAGCAAATTACGATTGTTGACTAAGAAATCTAATTTGTTAACTAATAAATCTATTTTGTTAACTAAAACATCACATTCCTAACTAAGCCATCACAAACTTGACTGATCAATCTATTTTGTTAACTGATCAATCACATCTCTGACTGGCCAATCTATTTCCCAATCACACAAATTATGCAATCCACTTTGCATTATTCTCTCATGTCTCAATCCTCTCAACACACTCTGACCATTGATCTGGATATTCTTCAAAACGGTCTTGATTATCCATTTCAAATCTCATTTTCTATATGACAAACCTCTCTCCTCACAAAAAAAGGATCAAATAATTAACATACATTGAGAAATGAAGTGTTGTCAAGATCATCCTTGAGAGAGCTTCATCCATTGTCTTCGATCAACCAAACACAACAAGCATTCATCCACACTTTGCACATGAACTTTGGAGGCTTCGTTGTGATAAGAACAATCCAACATCAAGTGAATACACTTCGCTACGGGATGATAAAAACTATCTTTTGTTCTCATTTGGTAATTAGTAGGTTCATCATCATGCTTGCAATAGAATAGTTTCAATTTCGTCTGTGTAGGATTTTCTAGATCTTAGATTTAAGCATTTTGGTTGTAGAGTAGATTTTTTCGTCAGATTGCTCTAATGTCCCTCTTGGATCATTAATCTAACGTCCTTCTTCCCCCTCACATAGAAAGGCTTGTTTTATAAATTTTAAGAAGTATGATCAATGGTCAAGATCAAATCTGAGGATCACTAGATGAGAGGAAATCAAGGATATGAAGGAAGATCAATGGGTGAGAGGAAATCAAGGAGATGAAGGAAGATCAAGGGATGAGAATTCATGAGAGCCCAAAATATCCCTATTTTCAAGAAAAATTAGTTGAAGATATTTTAAATTGGAAGGAAGAAGATATTTGAATTTGAATTGGTAATATTCTCTTTTTGAAAAAGGAATATTCTTTGTGCAAGTTGGGGGACTAGAGGAAAATTAGCTAGTTAAATAATTATAAAAATTATTCAATTATGAAGATGAGAGGAATTAGGATTTTTCAATTAAATATTTTGGAATTTTTTAATCAAGAGGGACAATTAGTGATAAAATGATTAATTAATCAAATAATCTTCATTATTCAATAAATAGAGGAATAAAGTGAATTTAATAAAATAATTGAAAATTATTAATTAAATAAGAGAAATGAGGGATACTGGGGAAAATGATGTTAGTAAGTGAAATCAAGATGTGTGATATGCTTAGGATAATTTTAGGTGCCTACAACTAGTATCATAATAAAATCATTCCACTTCATCGATAAGACAATGATCCTACACCTAACTAGGGTTATTTTCTTAAACCTAGTGATCAGATTGAGTCCTTATTCATTACCTTTCTGACATTTTTTGTGTAAAAAGGTCATGTTTTTCAAACTTGGGAAAGTTCTAGCAAAGGATATTAGCATGCAAATAGAGGTTCAATAAAATGAAAAAATGAAATTTTGACTAAGCCTAGGCACCAAGAGAAAAGAGAATGGGTTCCAGTTCGTAACCACATAGCAAGGAAAAACTTTAGGTTTTTTGATCTTTTTTGGCATTGAACATTGAAGGAATGGCTATGGTGGAGTGTAAAGAGTCCAAGGAAGTATGGATTCTTCATGTTTCAGAGATAAAAATGGATAATGGAACACGTTGTAGGGTTTTCACTACTTTGTTGGCATTCAAGAAGCCTGAGGAAGACACGCAACTCTTGAGATACCACCACATTGTAGAAATTTGGGGTGGGGGGGGTTTGGAATGTTTCTTTCAATAAAATAATTCCAGGCATGTATTATCTTCACTCACGTTGTTAGAGGTGCATTTTTCTCTCATTTTTTGCCAGCCACCATTTATGGCATTTATGAAAGCTCATAGATTTCATGTAGTTTCTCGACTTATGCACAATCATAGTCATTCAATAGGACTATCTACTCATACATTAGGGTTCCCATTCCAAACATTGGAGAAGCATATTTTTGTTGTTAGTTTGAATACACTATTTAGAAGCTACAAATTGGTGAGATTGTCCATAAGGTTCATGAACATAAGGAATAGTTGCACATTCATGATAGTATACCTTAAAAGTATGTTGTCATCATAAAAAGGATAGGTTTGTAGGTCTTCAAAACCCTTTATTTACACTCTACCAAAGACAGTGAATGTAGTTGTTCAAGCCATTGTCACATTTGCAAATATATGTGTCATAAATTTTGTCATGGTGGCTGGAAGTATTATTGGTTTTCAGATTGGTTGGATTGGATATAAGTTGGCTAATAGCTATTATTCCATATAGACTCAATGTCATGCTTGGTGGGGCAGCAATATTTCTTTTTTTCTCATATTGATTCCGATATAGTTGTTATTACTACTGAATAGGTCAAGAATACACAATGTAATTTATCACTTTGTGGCTACACTTTCATCTAAATTGATGGGTCCCATTTTACCTTAGGCATAATGAGGTGCATGTTTTAATTTCACTTTAGCAATCAATAGGTCTGAAAAACCTCAAAGAAACTGAAGTAAAAGGCAGCTTCTAGGGATATTGAAAGGGGATAGTGTAGTCCATGAAAGAAGGTTTTAAAGACCTACAAAAAGCAACCAAGTAAGAAGGTTTTGATGATAATGTTCAAGGAAATAGCACTAGTTGTGTACAAGACAAGAGCTCCATCACACTTCTTATAATGAAGACCAATAAGTACACTGGAAAGGAAAATAACCAAGAGGGACAACCTTGACAGTGGAGTTAGATATATTTTGACAATATAACAGAGTTGCATCATAATAGCCCAAATGGGAATGAGGAGTGTAGGAAACCAAATCTCCTTTCCAAGTGCACAAGCCAAATAATGTAGAGGTTAAGGAGTAGCAACAAACATCAGGAAAAGAGGACAACAGTCTTTATTATGAGCTAAGAAGATAGTCATACCCCATGACTGTGATAAAGATAATTTTTTAAGTTATGTTGAGGTGGATTTTTTCTCAAAGGAAGAGACTTTAATAAAAGATGACAGTCACCAATGAGTGAAGCTCAGTCAACATAGTCATAAAAGGGGCTATTCAAAGAAGTATGGCAACCATATTTCAAATATTACAAAAAGGTATGGCAATTGAAAGGAATATCTTGACAAGTGACAAACATTTAAGCACAATTTGGGAAAACAAAGCAAGGATCCAGATTAAGTAAGCTCAAAGATAGGGAAGATTCCAAATAGAGGACTATCATATGCTTTGAACATAAAAGACAGTCATGGGAGCCAACACCATCAAAGCAAAAAAAATACTTTATGCAATATGACAGGTAAGTTTCTAGTGACAATCATCTGGTAAAAGATAGACCCATGCACAATGAAAGACAACATGATAATGCTCATGGATTGTCAAAAGATGAAAGTCAACATGGAGACTCTGAATTAAGGAAAGATAGTGACATTTCAAAGGATGATGGAATTTTATATGATATAGAATATAGTGAAGACAAGCATGGCAGTGTGTAAGGCATATCAGTGATAGTCAAATCCACGAAGATGTCAGTAATCAACATAAAAAGGGAAATTTTCAAAGGGTTTCATCAATGGTTAGGTTGAAAAGGGAAAATAGCTTCAATTATGAAAATAGGTTCAAAGGTATAAATAAGGATGTAGAGGTAGAGATAAAGTTCAAATTAGGGGACAATTCTATTGAAAATAATGCATTGATAGTCCATGGCTTTCAAATAGGATAGCCATGTATGACAGTGAGGCAGTGAATGTGTCAAGAAAGGGAAAATTAAGGATATTCTTGAAGGTTTTAGCTTTTCACATATGTATAATAGGAATGACCATCCATGATACAAATATAAATGAGTAACTTGTAGCCTAGTGTTAAATGAAGTTTTTAACTTATGGTTTGTTCCCTGTGAGAAAAGGTATGTCTATGAAGTTCAAGTGTGGCTGTCCTTGATGTTCAAAGTTTATATTTTTAAATGCATTGGTAAACATGTATTCAAAATGTTGGAGTATGCATAAGACATGTAGACTTCCTAACATAGTGCAACAAAAGATCATAAAATGCATAGATTTGAAGATAATCATCATAGGTGTAATAATCATGCCACGGGACAACATTTGAAGTTCAAAATTTTACAGTGTATAAATGAATATTACTCCCTCCCATGAATGGGAACTATCATAAAAATGATCATTTGAAGGAAAATATAACTTCAAAACTTTTATAGGCTTGAGGCAATTTAAGCAACCAAAGACATATTTGAGTAAATGGTGTGAAGATATGTGACAACACACAATGATTAAGCCTATGAAGAGAATATCCAACAAAAGGCAACTGCAACAGTGAAAAGACAAGATTCCAATAGGTTGATTGACAAAGTGGAAACAATGGATAGTGATGGTAACAAATTCCAAGATAGTCACCAAATATGCCTATAACAGTTTCAAGGTTAGTTTATAAGTGGTCAAGGATATGACAGTAATGAGGAATGGAGTATGACAGTCCTTAAAGGAATTGAAGATGAATGTGAACCTAAGTGATAGTCCTTTCAAAAGTTAAATGATAGTGAAGGGGAAATTATAGTATTCACAACACAATATTACAGTAATAAGAGTTAGGTGCATGAAGGAAATAAAGCAAAGGAATTCTTGAAAGTTATTGACCTAGGTAATACATAGCACTATGACATGAATTGTGAGTCTAAAGAGCTTGAACTCTATAGAAGTGTGTGCATGCCATGACTGTTGCATTATACTAACAAGGGATGCAGGGAGGTATTTTGTGCAGTGTATGAAAAGTATCATGATACAACATGCCCTCTAAGGCTATTTCCTTGTGAATAAAGTTTCTCTATGATTTTGAATAGGGTTGGAGTGGACATGCACTGTATAACTGAATGCTTTGTGAAATTAGTGGACTGACCTTTCTATCAAGTTGGTTGTATATCCATTATACCTCATGTTGGCTTTCACTCTCAATAATCCAAGTAAACTGAACATTATCAATCTAGAAGTGGTAAAGTGATTAGTTGTGCTCTATGAAAAATGAGAATAAAGGTTGATGAGGTTGCTCAGAAAAATATCCTATGCCTCCAAGGAAGCATTGACCATTCCAAGACTTTAACACATGTCCTATGACATGGTAAAGGATTTTTGATAGTTTGGATAAGTAAAGGAGTATTTATGAGAAGTTAGAGAGGTTAATGGCTAGTTAGAGGCAGTTTGGGAGGAGGTTATGATAGGTGGAAGGGTTTTATGGAGCTAGTAGAAATTAGCAAGCATGTAGGAGTCTTTTTGACAATTTCCAAAGCAGGTTGAACAATTCAAAAGGATGAAGTCTCTTAACTTAAACAAGGGAAAAAAAATTGAGCGCTCAAATAAGGATGAAGCAGTCAACTGAAGGAAAGTGGCCATTTAATTACCTTTAAGATATTGTCATATCTTTTATCCAATGTAGGATAGACTATAAGGAGGATTTTGTTTCATTTTTAGTTAGTTCTTTTCACTTTGATACAACATTGTAAACTTGACACAAAGTTTCTTTCTAGTCATAGTGACATTGTAACTCAAATTTTCAAAATTTGCAATATTATATCAAAGTGGAAAGAACTAAAAATGAGACAAAAGCATCCTTATAGTATATCCTATGTTGTAGAAAAGATAGGACAACATCTTAAAGGTAATTAAATGACCACTTTCCCTTAGTTGACTACTTCCTCCTTATTTGAGTGCTCAAAAATTGTTTTCCCTTGTTTGAGGTAAGAGACTTTGTCCTTTTGACCTCTTCAATCTACTTTGGAAACTGTCAAAAATAATCCTACATTCTTGCTAATTGCTTCCACCTCCATAAAACCCTTCCACCTGTCATAACCTCCTCCCAAACTGCCTCTAACTAGTCATTAACCTCTTTAACTACTCATAAATACTCCTTTACTTATCCAAACTATCAAAAATCCTTTACCATGTCACAGGATGTGTTAAAGTCTTGACATGGTCAACACTTCCTTGGAGGTGTAAGAGAATTTTTTTTTAGCAACCTCATCAACCTTTAATCTCATTTTTCATAGAGAACAACTAATCACTTTACCACTTTTGAATTGATAATATTCACTTTACTTGGATTATTGAGAGTGAAAGCCAACCTGAGGTATAATGGATATACAACCAACTGTATAGAAAGGTTAGTCCACTAATTTCATAGAGCATTTAGTTATACAGTGCCTATCCACTCCAACCTTGTTCAAAATCATAAAGCAACTTTATTCACAAGGAACTAGCCTTAAAGGGCATGTTGTATCATGATACTTTTCATACACTACAGAAAATACCTCCTTGCATCCCTCGTTAGTACAATGTAAAATTCATGGCATGCACACAATTCTATAGAGTTCAATATCTTTAGACTCGTAATTCATGTCACAATGATATGTACTACCCAAGTCAATAACTTTCAAGAACTTCTTTGCTTTATTTCCTTCATGCACCTAACTATTAGTACTATAATATTGTGTTGTGAATAGTGTCATTTCCCCTTCACTATCATTTAACTTTTGAGAGGACTATCACTTAGGTTCACATTCATCTTCAGGTCCTTTGAGGACTATCCTACTCCATTCCTCATAACTACCATAACCTTGACCTCTTATAAACTGGCCTTGAAACTGTTATAAGCATATTTGATTATTTTCTTGGAATTTGATACCATCACTGTTCAGTATTTCCACTTTGTCACTCAACCTTTTGGAATATTTTTCTTTTCACTATTGTAGTGGCTATCATTCCACATCAATGTGACACCAATCCCCCAAAGGGATGAGGTTTGAGGTATTAAAATAGGTTTTCATTATTTATTTCTTGTTGTTTATGTTTAATGGCTTCCTTATTTAATGGTTTTAAATAATTTCATTGGGATTATAGCTTAACTAGTTAGATATTGCTTAGAATCTATTGGATTTGGTGTATTTATCTCATGTTATGATTATAGTCATAGTAGTTGAGATCAATTTTTTAATTTATCACTTGCATACTAAAATAGAATATTCTTCTTCTAACCTATGATCCATACATTGGAACCATAAATCAAAAATGTTAAGGTTGGTTCTTGAGGGAAACCCTTTGAGAGAAAAAACATTTGATCCTTTTTTGAATCATTAGCCATAATAGAATTAGATGAACCATCCTCTTCTAGCCTCTTTACTGCAATCGTAGAGATAATTTGATAGAGGTAGTAAATCGCTAAAAATATCACCCTACGTATCTGGGTGACTTATATATCATTCCATGGTTTTCTTAAGTTCATCTCCCCATATTGTGTGCTCAAACCTACCTAAATCCTTGAGTTTTGGATCATATACAAATAAGTGGCTCCAGTTATTAAAAGGTTTTTTCTCAACAAAACAATGAGTTTTTCATGGTCAAGAGGAAAATGACTTACACGTATCCTTAACCATGTTATAAACATGCCTCATAAAACTCCCATAAAAAATAACCTCAAAATATTCTACTACATATTCATAATAGAAATAGCTAAGCATATTGGATCGATCTATGTGTATGGGAAAAGGCTTCCATGATAAGACTTACAAAATAAATTTTGAAATGAGCTTCCCGAGAAACTGATTAGGTCCCAAAATTTTATTACTTTAGTTGTAATCACTATTAGGCCATAAGATATTCCATAGTCCATGAAAATAATTTTTGCACTAGGCTTAGTTGTAGAGTAAGGATTTGTGGAAATAAGTTGCCTCATGTTTTCCCCACAATGTAATCCTCCTCAATCTCTCCATATACTTCATTTTTATCAATATGAATGAACCACTTCATTTCGCTAGTGAGCTTGCAGGCATCTTAATAGAACATGTGTACTATAGATATTATCCTTTGTGAACTCGAAGCTCTTTCTAAAGGAATTGTCAACATAGGTTTGTGTTATGAAATTCATGATATTGTCAATCCCTTCCATAGTTAAGATTAATTCACCAAATATGTGCTTGCAATATCACTATTATCTTCATCAATTTCCTTATCATCTTAATATCACCCCATCTACCAAATTGCGCTCTATAAATAGAAGGAAAATATGGCCACAAAACCATCACGGGTTTGATTAGAATTCTGATGATGAATTTTAGAGTTCCTTATGATATGCAACATGACCCAAAAATCATAAACACATGCACATAATGATCAACTTGTTCATGCTTCCATATTATTCATGCAGGTCTACCACAAGATTGTAATTATAGCTTGTTAAAAAAAACCAAGTCAATTATTATTTGGTAGGAAAACCATACACTATTCTTGATGGAGGGTCATGGGAATGCTCACAAAGGTTGAAGAATTTAGATTACATCTTTCATTTACATTTTATTAAAATTTTCTCAAGCTTCTTCAACAAATTCATTATATGCATACTTTTGCAACCATAGTGTGTCATGAGACATTATGTCTTTGCAACATTCTATCAAACACTTTAGGTACCCTATATTTGTTTTGTGTTTTTCATACATGTTTACTAAAGCACTAGAAAGTAGTAACTATAACGTTTGGCCAAACTACTCTATCCATTGTGATTTGGTGGATGTCCATACCTAGTTCCATATTTGTATAGGCTGAAAGGATACTGGCATCATTTGGCTTTACAAATGCCAATTGCATTTTCTTGGGAGTTTTGAATCATTTCAACAAATCCTTTTTGTGCACAACCTGTAATCATTGTATTCCATTAGACTAAGTCTCTTTGAGTATTTATATCAAATAGTTGGCATACCTTGTTTGTGGTTCCATTTTCTTTGGATGCATGCAAGTGCGGATATATTCTACCTCTTTCCTTATAAACCCTTATAATGGCGTCTTGCATGATTAATTTTTCCTCAAAGAGAGGGATCAAATCTTCATGTTCAAGAGGCTTACTAGTAAGTGATAGTGAAGGTTGTGACATTTAGCTTTATGCCTTCCAAATACCTTTGCTTGAAAATTTCGAAAACTAACTTTATGGATATCCTACAAGCTGCATTCCATGAGACCACATTTATTTGAGGCATTATGTGAAGAAATTCACGTGCCTTGTCTATGCTTCATATGCATGTCAGCAATGCAAACTAAAATTGATTCTCTTTACAGCCGTGAATTCAATCATAAGTTGTTTTCCTGGCATGATGCAATAACATCACATTACGCTTTGACCAATATCCATATCATATTCCAAACCTCCCATTTTGGAGAACTTTATGTTTTACTCCTATCATCTGCATTTGCTTAAAAAAATTGAATGCCATGAGATGACATCCCTTTGAGGAATTATGTAAAACAACTCTATATTCTCCATATTTTGCACACATGTCAACCATGGTATGTTGGAAAATTTATTGCTCCTGAAGCCTCCTGCTCTCACGTCAGATCCCCAACAACTTCACCTACCCGTCAGGAGCTCTTTGCAGTTTTTGGGATCTTCATCCCTACAGCTCCTGACAAATCCAAAATTGAATGTGGTAGCTCATTTTGAATTTGCATTTATGTTGGTAGGTAATTTCAAATTCTAGAGGGAATGTTGAAGAGACAAAAGGAATGTAGGCAATTAGTTTTGTCAGTCTAAAAAGTTGGAAAAAAATTCTTGCAGCAACAGTCTGTGTGAAGAATTTTTTCTGTGTGAGCTCCCAGAAGCTCCTAAATAGTAGCAACTGTACTTTGTTTTGTGTTTGAGTAGTGATTTCTTCTGAAAGAGCTCTACATAGCTCCTGATAGTGAGCTCCCAGAAGCTCCTGAAGTTTTTCAGTCTAGTTGAGTAGCTCCTGAAGGCTCCCAAAAATTTATAATTTGTATTTAGAGTTTATTTTCTGAGTTTTATGTTCTTACCTTTTGTATTGTCATTTCCAGTTATTGAATACACAAAGAAAGTTTCATGTCTCCTTGTGCTTCTGAATTTGTAGTTTGTGTATTCTCAACTGATTGGGAAAACATAGTAGCAACTCTATGCTATTTCTGTGTATTTAGATTCCCTGACATGGTATCAGAACTATAAGCCCCATTTCCTTGTGAGTTAGGGAATTTTTTTTTTTAGGTATCAATTTTTTTCTACAGGAGACATGGCTAGAGATGAAGGCAAAAGTCGACAACAACCATTGTCCTTTAATGGACAGAACTATGATGCCTGGGAAAAGAAGATGAAGACTATTATGGTTGCCAATGATTTGTGGGATTTTTTGAAAAATGGGTTCGTGGATATTACTGACCTAGCATCATTTGTTGTTCTCACAAACAACCAAAAGACCCAGTTGAAGGAGAAAAGGAAGAAAGATACTAAGGCATTGAGTTTGATAGAAGTAGCATTGATAGAGGCCATTTTTCCTAGAATAGTAGTAGCTAACTATGCAAAGGAAGCTTGGTAAATACTTCAAACTAGTTACAAAGGGACTTATAAAGTTAGATTGGTGAAGCTCCAGATACTTCAGAGAATTTTTGAGACTATTGAAATGAAGGACAATGATTGTATTTCAAGCTTTCACACAAGGTTCTCGAGTTTGATAAACTAGTTGAGAATGAATGGAGAAATGATGGAAGAGCAGAAGATTGTGAAGAAAATCCTTAGATGTTTACCCACAAGGTATGATGCAATCATAATTTCTATTGAAGAGGTAAAGGACCTCTCTACTTTGACGGTGGATGAGTTGATGGGTTCTCTTCAAACCCATGAGCAATGCCTAAATAGGTATGTTACTTCTTCCCAAGAGCAGGATTTTAAAGCTCAATAAAACACAAGAGGAAGGGGGAGAGGTAGAAACAACTCCCAAAGAGGCAGAGGAAGATCTAGACTAGGAAATGTTGGAGGAGAAAGCTCAAGATGAGCAAGTAGCTCTCAAACCAGCTCCTAAAGAGGCATGAAGAAGAGTAGTTCGAATCAGAGGAATGACAAGAGCAATGTTGAATGCTAGTACTATCATAAATTTGGACATTATGAAAGTGAGTGCTGGAAAAAGCACAATAATCAGCCAAAACAAAATGCAAATATGGTTGATTCGAATGTGGCTGAAGAAAATCAGTCCACAACCTTCATCATGTGCAACATTGGTGAAGAAGGCAGCCTCAAAGTCTGGTATTTAGACAACGGTTGCAACAACCACATGAGTGGTAATGAAAGTTTATTTTCTTTCATTGATAAGCATGTAAAGTCAAAGATAAGAACAGGGAACAATGGATTAGTTCTAGTCAAGTTCAAAGGATCTATCATGATCCACACCAAGCAAGGTGAGAAGGAGGTACAAAATGTATTTTTTGCTCCTGGGTTAAAGCATAACCTCATGAGTGTTGATCAACTGATCCAAAATGGATATAAAGTGTTGATAGAGAAGGGTTAATGTACCATTTATGATAATAATGAGAAGATGAAAGTGTTTGCAGCAGTTCAAATGACAAAGAACTAAATTTTTCCCTTGAATATTGAGACGTGTTTCTCATCTTAGTCCATTGTTTCACCTCTCATGAATGGAAAATGTATAGTAGTATAGTCAGTAGCTCTCAGAAGCTCCATTCAAGACCCCTCCAAGCTATGGCATCTCAAGTGTGGACACTTAGGCTTTTCTAGTTTGATTCTTTTGTCTAAAAACAATATGGTTGATGGTTTCCAAGAATAGTAGAGCCTAATGTTAGGTGTGAGGCTTGCATTTTGGGAAAGCAACATAGGCAACCCTTTCAATCGAGAAAATCTACAAGGGAAAGAGCACCATTGGAACTGGTGCACATGAATTTGGTAGGCCCTATGCAAATCACATCTATTGGTAAAAGCCAATATTTTATGACCTTTATTGATGATTTCAGCCATAGGACATGGGTCTATTTTTTGCAGCATAAGTCTAAAGCTTTTGATAAGTTTTTGTTGTTTAAGGCCCTGGCTAAAAAGGAGAGTGGACATGTGATCAAGGTACTAAGGTCATATCGAGGAGGAGAGTATACCTCCAATAAATTTATGTATTTTTGTAGGAAAAATGGCATCAAGATGGAGCTAATAGCTAGTTATACTCCGTATAAAAATGGAGTGGATGAGAGAAAGAATAGGACCATCGTGGAGATGGCAATGAGCATGATGAAAGAAAAATTACTCTCGGTTGAATATTGGGGAGAGGATTGTATATCTGATAAATATAATTCCAACAAAGGAGACCCATGACAAAATACCACAAGAGGCATGAATAAAACACAAGTGGATGGTTGAGCACTTAAGAGTGTTTGGATGTGTGGCATATGCACTTGTTCCAAAAGAAAAGAGGAAGAAATTTAATGACAAGGGTGAGAAGTGCATCTTCACGGGCTACAGTGAAGAGTCAAAAGCTTACAGGTTGTATAACCCGATCACCAAGAAAATCATCATTAGTAGAAACATGGAGTTCTTAGAGGATGAGTCATGGGATGGTCCAAAAGATCTTGATAGATCTTGAAATCTCTCGACAGTTTAGGGTGATGAAGAAGATGAGTATGAAGATCAACAAGATCTTGCAGCAGCAAAAACAGTCGGCTCTTGACAGCTCCTGAGATCTCCTGAAATAAATAGGCAATTAAATAGATTGTCACAAAACTCAGTTGGAGAAAGTTCGAGTCAGATCCTGACAGCTCCTGAAGTAGGTAGGAAGTCAGAAAGATAGTCATAGATAGAGATCTCCTGAGAGCTCTTGAAATCTCCTGAAATGAGCAGACAAAAAGGCAAGCAACCATAGGCAGCCAGAAGACCAGCTCTTGAAATCTCCCAACAACTCCTAAACCAACCTATTCAGTAGAGCAGGAGTAGTAGCGAAATTTTAGAACCCACTCTTGGCTCCCTAATGCAAAGAAGACCAAGAGTCTAAGGGAGATCTACCAAGATGATGGGTATGATGAAGAGTTTGATAAGAATATGAATTTTGCATTATTTTCTCATAGCGATCTGGTTTATTTTGAGGAAGCTATGAAAGAGGATAAATGGTGTGAGGCCATGGATTAGGAGATAGATGCAATAGAAAGGAACAACACATGGGAGCTAACTGATTTTCCTCCCAACAAGCAAGTTATTGGGGTGAAATTGGTCTAAAAGACCAAATGTAATGCCGAAGGAAGGATAGAGAGGCATAAGGCACGTTTGGTGGTTAATGGGTACAAACAGTAGTTTGGGAGAGACTATGATGAGATGTATGCCCCTGTTTCAAGGATGGAGACTGTGCGAGTAGTCATAACAATTGCAGCCCAACACAAATGAAAGGTATTTCAAAATGGACGTGAAGTCCACCTTCCTAAATGGAGTGTTGAAAGAGGAATTTTATGTGGAGCAACCACTTGGATATGAAGTTCTAGGTGAAGAACACAGGGTGTATAAGCTCTTGAAATCTCTTTATGGGATGAAACAAGCTCCATGGGCATGGTACAACAGGTTTGACTCATAATTGATGAGCAATGGCTTTAGAAAAAGTGATGGTGAGCCCACTCTTTACACAAAGGTAGAAAATGGTAAGATTTTGATTGTTGTCTTATATGTAGATGATCTTGTTTTTACTGGGGATGATGATTTCCTCATTGCTGATTTTAAAGAGGCCATGAAATGAGAGTTTGAAATGATGGATTTAGGTCTCTTGATGTATTTTCTAGGCATAGGAGTAAAATAAATGCATGATGGTATTTTTATCTCTCAAGAAAAGTATGTAGCAGAGATCCTGAAGAGATTTAGGATGGTTGAAAGCAAGCCTGCCCCAACACCAATAGTCATAGGTCTAAAGTTGAGCAAAGAAGATTGCAACAACAATGTGGATCCGACCATGTATAAAAGTTTGGTTGGAAGTTTGATATATTTGAATGCAACTAGGCTTGATATAATGCATGGAGTGATTTTTATTTCCAGATTTATGGAGACTCCAAGAGACACTCATTGGCAAGTGGGTACAAGAATCCTGAGGTATGTGAATGGCACCAAAGGATATGGCATTTTGTACACAACAACAAAAGAGTTTAGGTTGGTTGGATACAAAGATAGTGATTGGGTAGGAAGTGATAGGAAGAGAACATTGGGCTATGTGTTTCATTTGGGTTTGGGAGCTATCTCATGGGCTTCCAAGAAGTGACCCATAGTTTCCCTATAAATAGTCAATGTTGAGTATATAGCAGAAAATTCATCAGCATGCCAAGCTATTTGGTTGAGAAGAATCTTGATAGATTTGAAAGAAGAACAAGAGGATGGAACAACAATCTTTTGTGACAATTTTTCATCAATAGCTTTGACGAAAAAATCTTGTGTTTCATGGAAGAAGCAAGCACATTAAAATCAGGTATCATTTTATTAGAGAATTGGTTGAAAGTAGTCAAATTAAAATAGAATTTTGCAGGTCTAAACAATAGCTAGCAAACATATTCACCAAGTCTTTGAGCAAGGATAGTTTCGAGCGCCTAAGGAGCCGATTGGGCGTTGTTGATTTGGATCAGGATTGATCTTTCTTTTTTCGGCTCAAGACCAAGGGAGAGTCTTGGAAATTTTATTTCTCCCAAAGCCTCCTGCTCTCACGTTAGACCCCCAACAACTTCACCTACCCATCAAGAGCTCTTTGAAATTTTTGGGATTCTCATCCCTATAGCTCCCGAAAACTCCAAAATTAAATGTGGTAGCTCATTTTGAATTTTCATTTATGCTGGTAGGTAATTTCAAATTTTAGAGGGAATGTTGAAGAGACAAAAGGAATGTAGGCAATTAGTTCTGCCAGTCTGAAAATTGGAAAAAGTTTCTTGTAGCAGCAGTCTGTATGAAGAATTTTTTCTATGTGAGCTCCCATAAGCTCTTGAATAGTAGTAGTTGTATTCTATTTTGTGTCTGAGCAGTGATTTCTCTTGAAAGATCTCTATGTAGCTCCTGACAGTGAGCTCCCAGAAGCTCTTGAATTTTGTTAGTCTGGTTGAGCAGCTCTTGAAGGCTCCCAAAAATTTTGAATCTATAGTTAGAGTTTATTTTCTGAGTTTTATGTTTTTCCCTTATGTATTGTCATTTCTAGTTATTGAATACAAAAATAAAGTTGTATGTCTCCTTGTGCTTCCGCATTTTGAGTTTGTGTATTCCTAGGTGATTGGGAAAATAGAGCAGCAACTATGTGTTATTTTTGTGCATTTAGATTCCCTGACATGGTAGTTGTAACTCTATTTCATTGTGAGTTGCATACATGTCTACAAGGATACTGAAAACTACTACGTCTCACAAAAATTTTAATTCTATTATTCTTCATTTTTCGAAAGCTTCTATGAATAGATTTGTTCATTGCAGGTATTGATTTCTCGGTATTAAAAAAAAAGACATTTGCTAAATCATAATGAACAACAACAATTAAACACTATGTATATTAATTATTAAATAGGAATTACATATTTATAAGGGGAAAATATTTAACAATTTCTTATAATCTTGGTAATCATCTTTCACAACTTCACAACTTATTGATTTTTAGCACTCACTCTTTGCATAAATATCACAAGCTTCAAAACAAAAGATTTCATAACTTACCAAAATCAAACCTTGCACTTTGACAAGTGTTTATCGGCTCTATGTTCACATGTCTTCTTGTATATTCATATCTTGATCACTACTGACAGAATAGACATTAATATAAGTGTTTTAAAACCAAAAAATACACTTCTTTCAAATGTATTTTACTTGCTTAGGAGCTAGTAAAATTTAGTAAATCATAAATATTTATCATTTCTTTAACTTGCTTATGTGATAAGATGTAAGTCAGGTGTCAATGCCAATTGTAGAATTAATAGAAGATTGACCATTGGCAACTTGTTGTCAAAAGACGACATCATCATAATTGTTTATTTTTGCCAATTTCAATCACATGAAATGTTAGACTCTGATATGATTTTTTTCAAGAGATCAAAAAGTGTTTGATGTTATTTGTGTAATCCTTATGAATTTTCCTAATAAATCCGTCAAACTAATAAATGAATATTAATACATAAGTTTCAAATATATCAATATTTTCTCATAAAACCTTTCCACATTGTCAATAATGACATCAAAAATACCCTTGTCAAACTATTTTGTTCCATCTTTTATGAAACTTCAAATTTAATTACTTCCATAAATCATGTCACAAAAAATTGAAATTTTAATCTCACCAATCAAGAGGCATTCCGAGTTAAAATTTGGCACATTAGGTAAAATGATACTAGGAACATCCCCATAAAACTAATTTTCCCCAACTCTTAAATATTTTCATAGTTTTCGACAAGTTGATTCAATGCTTCTAAAGGATTTGACTCCAACAATGGGGATTTTTATACAAAATGGAAAGAAACTTAATATTTGAGTATAATTAGAGAAATTTCTATTAAGAACCATTCAACACAAAGATATTGACTCAAAAGTTTAAATTTTGACCAGCTTGAAAAATGTGGCTAACACAACCAAATCAAGATCAAGGAATCCAATTTGATTCTATCCATCCTATCATAAATCCCAAGAACAAGAAACACAAGTTAATCCTATCTACTTTCCAACTACCTCTCTTTCATATGATGAGACACGATCCCCTTGAATACACATAAAATAATAATGAGCATATTGAAAACAAAGTTTTAAATGATATTGATCATATTAAGCATGAGAATAAGAAATTCATGATCAATCACAATGAGCATATAATTGATCAAGGTATCATAATTATGAACAAGAAGAAAGTATAGAAACCTTGTTAGTTTGGTACAACCATCATTATCCAATTTGGTATTTTTATATATGGGTTCACAATTCTTTCTTGGATATCTAAATATGGGTTCACGTATTATTTTCAAAATGACACTTATTTTATTGAAAATAAAACATATTAGTTCATGAAATGTCAAAGAAAAGGATCAAATCTTAATGATAAAGGAATCCTAGAACCCATATAGGTTAAAGAAAGTCACAAATTTCTTGATACATCAGTTACAAGTCTCTTAATGAACACACTAAGGATGTGAGTGACACTTTTATAGACTATATAAAAAATTATCCTAATCGTCAAATTAGTTCCTCTTATCACTCTGATAAAGAGTGTGTTGTCATCAAACCCTCTAGTGACACTATCATCCCTATTACCGAACATGGCCTTTCATCACCCATATCCATTAATCAAAATTGAAAAAAACACACATCATTTGACTTAGTCCAAAATAATTAAGCTATAGGATTCCAAAATGTTATTTCCCAAAGAGATCACCATGTCATAAAGTATCAACATGCAATATCAAATCAAAATTAATTCATAAATAAAATTTAGGTCTCAAAAGGCCACATGGGTCCATTAGTAAAAAAAGAAGGAATAAAAAGAGCAATTTGGATCCCCCAATCCTAAATCCCTAAATCGAAAAGGTCAAAATCCATTTAGATCCCCAAATCCCAAATCCCTAAATCCAAAAAGTATAATATCCATTTGGATCCCCAGATCCCAAATTCCTAAAACTAGAAGAATAAAATCCATTTGGATACCCAAATCCCAAATTCCTAATCTAGAAGTATAAAATTCGTTTGGATCCCCAAATCACTAAACCCTAAATCCAAAATTTCAAAATCCATTTGGATCCCCAAATCCTAAATTCCTAAATGTAGAAGTATAAAATCCATTTGGATCCCCAAATCCCTAATCCCTAAATCCAAAAGCTTAAAATCCATTTGGATCCTCCAATCCCAAATTCTTAAATCTAGAAGTATAAAATCTATTTGGATCCCCAAATCCAAAGCTCCAAAAAGTAAAAAATACATTTGGATCCCTAAATATCAAAGTCTGATATCCAAAATTTTAAGTGCTTTCAAAAATCCTAAATCCCTATGTTGAAAATCCAAAATCATGTTATTAAAGACTCAAAGATATAAAATCCATTGAATCCAATCCAAAGAAAATTCAATAACAGAATGTGTCATGGTGTGTGAAATTTTTGGTCTTGATTCCCCTTACTCCCATAACATTTAATCACACCTTCACAACTTCATCCTTTCATCTAACCTCCTTTGGCAACCAATTATATTACCCAATGTACCTCCATAATCATACTCTTCTAATAAAAGGTTTCACATGACCATCATACATCCTTCATTCAACCATCCTCCTATTTCATTCTCCTCGGTAGCATCCTCTAGTGTAGGGGTCACAATGGTACCATGTGGTTAAGGAAGAAGCTAACTTAACAATCAATGAGGTTAAAAAAAATCATAGAGAAAATTATGGCATCATGATACATGTGAAGTCAGTATTAGAAAAAATATATTATTATTTTATCATGGAAAATACAATCAAGAGTTAGAACATACAATAAAAAGCATGCATTTTATACAAAAACATATTTGAAAAAACGAGAAAATATCCAAAAAGAAAAAAATTAAATTAAAATAGTAAAGAAAAAAAATCATCCAATGGTGAAAATAATTTTTATGGTGTTTTGGGCAAGTACCATGATGAAAAATTGACAAATATTTGTCATGTGTAAATTGGCAATCTATGAATTTTCACACTTGGGGGAAATTTGTTTCATTTGCCTACATTATCCATCCTTCAAAGTCCCTATCTAGCCATCCATATTATCCCCTCATATACATCTATCATATCCACACACACATCCATCCTTTCTCTTGAATTTTGGTCTTGATAATAATAGGGGAAAAATATTAACACATTCTCTAGACACTTCTTGACATATCTCACCTTTTGCAATAAATATTACCCCCTTTAGTAAGAATCACAATGTAGCATCACGAGTGGCATACCTGGACTAGGGGATGTTGTTCCTATGTGATTTATTCCTTGGAGGTCACATCCTAAATATTTTAAAAATATTCTTTTTTGAATAATACATCCATTTCATTCACTATTTCCAATCCCTCCATCATTCAATCTATTCTACCCTCAATCCTTTCTCCTAGACTTGGTTTTCTCTTGTCATTGGTTATAATGTTAAGACAATAACCCATCTAGCATTCAAAGTACAAGACCACCTAAAAGCATTCCATCCAAACACGTGCAAACTATCCAAATGCAAGAAATTTGTATCCTCATGCCTAATAAAAACACCTATCCCTTAGAGAAAATCAATGAAGTAGAAGCAATCTAAAAAAAATATCGCTAAGAAACTTATCACCCATCCAAAAGAATCAATAATTTTTGTTCCTTGTCTTGCTACAAGCCTCATTTAGTCCTAAAAAATATCATCATCAGGATGTATTCTTCCTAATCATTACATTGTTCACAAGACATATTAGTCCCACATCAACAACGGTATCATCATCATTAATTAATATTTGGATTTTAGCTTGACCAAGGGAAAATCATTTTTCCTCTTTGGATTTTTATATATTTTCTTGCTTGTGCATCTTTTGATTTTGATTTGCATTTTTTTTTTCCTTGGGGAATCTTTCAACAATCAACATCATGGTCTTCCATATCATAGTGTTATATGTCAAATTCCTTCTTGTGACTTCTTTTCTCTTTGAGTCGGTCCTATAGCACATGAAAAAAAAGTCATCATGGTTTCTCAAATCATGGTGCATCTTGTCATATGCTATAGAAATCATCAAGGTTTCTCATAATCTAGATTCCTAGCACGCGCCTTAATGAGCATTCATCTTTCCACCCCTTCTCTTTTCTTGGCCAACTCCATTCCCCTATCCAAATCTATTTAGTCCTTGTCCATATAATCCTTATTCCATTCATTTCAAGAGCACACTTGTATTCTCCATCCTCAAATGTTCTCTCAAGGGGTGTCTCTAAATATTATTCTAAAATTCCAATACTCGGGGCATGTTCCCCTAAATTCCTATCAAGTTCCTACATCTAATTTCTTTGAAACAATGCTATTTCACAACATCATTCTAAGAAGAGAAAAAAATAGACACGGTCTATTTCTAATTATCACCTAATATCACCTTATACCTTGTTGCACCTTAGTCATAACCCATTTGAATTTCCTAATCCCCTTTCATTACTCATCGTTTAAAAAATAATTATCCCCATAAAGTTTCCTTTTCTATTAATAATGAAAAATCATTATCCATTTATCCTAATTCAAATAAATATAATATTCATTACCCATTTATCCATCCCAAATAATAATAATATATCCATTATCTATTTCTAATAAATAAAAACATCTAAAATATCCACTCAAGATTCCTTTGTAAACCCCCTCATTATGACATCTCTATTTTTATGACATGCATGCCCATTCATCCAAAATAAATAAATAATTGGAGATAATTATCCTCACCCATTTGTAACCCCCATGACTATTCTTTATCAAGATTCTCCACTTCTTCTCATTCAATATCAACTATTCATTGAGATTGAATCTCCACCATTAATGTTCCTCTCTGTAATTTTATAAATCAACTACTTTATCCATCATTTCAAAGGCTTTTCAAATGATAAATTTTGTAGGTACAACATGTTGAATTGAGAAAAGTACATGATCCCAATCAAAGAGAAAAGCTATGGTATCAAAATGGAGGTTTCAATTTTGTATTCTTTTTGAATTTTTAGTTTTATTTATCTTTCATTGTTGATCTATCTAAGTGTAGCTTCTTATTTGAGTTTCTAATTTTGTTGATCTAACTTGGTTTTATAATTGAGATTAATGGGTCTACAAAGGAATTGTTTTTATTGATGAGCACACACTTATACTGAGAGGGGGTGAATTAGTATAAGATAATATTTTACCTATTAAAATTTAACAACCATAGTAAAGCAATCACATAAGATCTAACAAGTAGGAAACACAAGATTTACATGGAAACCCTTTTGGGAGAAAACCACAAAGAAAGATTTCTTGGATCTACTCTCCAAATCCATCCACAAAAATAAAAATCTTACAAATATTTGTAGGCACCAACCCATTAGAGACACCAATCCCCACTACAAAGCACCAACTTAGCAAGAGACACCAACATCCAAATGAACAAAGTTTTTGCCTTCTTGAAAATTTCCCCTTTAATGAATGATGATCATTTGAATATTTCATAAATGATTCTTGCAACTTCTTCACATATGTTCTCTTCAAAAAATATGCTTAAATAGGAATAATATTACACTATTTCTTGCTTTCCTTTTCCCCCACTCAACACCCTTATGCCTCTTCACCTAAGAGAGGCAGTCCTTCAAAAGGGGTCAACCATATTTGAGAATAATAAATTTATTTTAATTCCCTAAGAGGGGCTACTACACCAAGGAGATGGGTATATTTAAAATAATAATTATTTTATTTTGAACAACTTGAGAAGTGGGTATCAAAATTAGATGAGGGTCGATCAACAATCATGGGTGTAAAAAATATAATTGTCATCATGGAGGTTGGCCAACATGATGCAAAAAAAAACCACACCATCCACAAACTCATACAATCACAAAAATCAAACATAAGGAGAAACAATTTTAATTCCAATCTAAAACTTCTTTCATTCACATTGAGACATATACAAATTTTGTTTAATACATTTTGACATCAAATCTGCACAAAGTTCTCTTCTTGTAGCTTCTTCTTGTTGCCCCAAAACTCTCTTACCACTGCTTAAACCATCATATAGCTCCTTACTGTCCTCTCGTTTTCTTTCTCTTCCTCCTTCATTTCTCCTGCTATACATCCATAGACTGTTGTCCTTCCATTCCTGCCATTGTTGTTCTTGAATAACTCCACAACTGGTCACTATATTCTCCACGTCTCTCCTATCTCCTCCTTGGAGCTCCCATTAAAATATTTTGCAACTCCCCTCCACTCCACTTTGCACTCATGTTGTCTTTTACCCAACCTCCTCTCTTCCCCCACGTCACCTCTTTCCTAATGTTTTTATTGTCTTCTTAAAAGTCAGAAATGGGCGGTTTACTCTTTCCATTTCCCATACCCCACTACCTCCATGTTTGGCATGGAAAATATTCCATACATAGGCCCTTTCAATTTTTCATTAAGAAACCTTTATTTAGGCGTTAGAAACCTATTCATTTGGTTATTAAATTTTAAATTAAATCTGAAAAAAGACATGTAGAAAATGCCTCCACATAGCCTCTAAACAAGAATTTCAAACAAATATTAAATTTTGTGAAAATTAAATTATGAAATATCAACATGTGAGTATCAATTATCCCAATTTGATGTTTAGAAATAACATCTTAGATAGATAATGGTAATTAGGAGAAAATTAATAATGTAATTGCAAAATAGCGTCAAGTGTGGATCCAAACACCAACAGATAAAAAAACAAAGTTCTTTGTTTTGCTCTAAATTTTCCCCAAAGATGTATAATGACCTCCTTAGGTCCCTTGCAAAGGTATTCCACCCAATCCTTCAAGAATTTTGGAATTTTAAACTTTCTCTAAATCACTAGCATAAAACATTTTTTTTTTAATTCTCCAAAACCAAGAAGAATCAGACCCTAAAACCTTCACCGTGTTTTTTGGAATACATTTTAAAATGTCCTATAAAAGGATTTGCAACAAAACCTCACAAATCTTCCCAAATAATTATTTTTACAAAAATTGCCTATGTTGTGCTAACACCATCAATAAGCAAAAACTTGTTTCCTGTAAATTTGACCACTCCAAGAGCTTTCAAAAGCTGAGAGATGTCAAATGAACCCCAAAACACACCAAAAATGAAATTCAAACATGAAGCTTGTTTTTGGTTGATGTCGATTGCCAATCTACCTAGATGCTCTTGCATCAGACACATTGAGTAGAAAAATTTTGTGAGTAGAAATCATAAAATGGAGTGGAATAGTACAACTACTCTTTTAGGTTGTGGACAACCTGCAACGAACTACATTATTGATTTAGATAGAAAGAATTTCTTCCTCTACCTCTTCCAACATTTAGCTAAGACACTTGTCATCCGCCTCCATCAAGTGTACTG
Organism: Sequoiadendron giganteum; assembly: GCA_007115665.2. Taxonomy (NCBI): domain Eukaryota; kingdom Viridiplantae; phylum Streptophyta; class Pinopsida; order Cupressales; family Cupressaceae; genus Sequoiadendron; species Sequoiadendron giganteum. The sequence continues at coordinate 325,062,909 of CM021109.1, read as the reverse complement.
CACTCTATTCATCCTTCCTCTCATGGACTCACATCCACCATAAACCATCCTCATTTGCCACATCTCTTCTTCCTTTCTTTCCTTCTTTGTGGGATCCAACCCACAACAAATTGACCACCTCCAACAAGTTCCCCCTGCACCATCATCTACAACCTATACACACAAATATGCAACATTCGTATACCCATTTGCAACTACAACTTTTTTTTCCACTATTGCAATCTCTCCTTTAAATGGTAAATATTCATCACTTCTAAACTCAAGATCAAAATTTACCTTATTCTTCTTTGTTGCTCCAACATCACCTTCTTCATCCTCAAAACCCTCCATGTATGCATCTTCACAAGGTTGTTTGAATTTCTCCCATGTATTCATGTCCTCCAAAGTACCATTGTTTGATGCACCCCCTTCTTTGTTGTCTGCATTGAAGATAACATTATCAAAACCATGGAATTCATCTTCTCCCATCTCCATCTTCTCATCATCTTCATCCAACATTTGTCTCTCGAATAACCTATCCAATATCCTCATCTCTTCTTTCAACAACAGATCACCCTCTTCCTCACCAACCCACTTTTCAAATCTAGGACCATCCATGTTCACAAATTTTTATTGCAAATCTTCTTCATCCATTTAACACAATGCACTCCATTCACATGCTATCGTTGAAACTTGTGCCTCATTATCTTCATCATTGGTGTGGGTTTCCCTCACATATTCTTCCTTGCATTCAACCCTTGCCAAAGGGTTGCAATACCTTTTCTTTTTGATCTTTTCTTCATTGTACTCTTTCATGAGAACATTCTTCTTCCCATATCCCTCATCCCACATTCTCACTTCCTCTTTAATCTTCCTTTCAAATAAATTTACTTTGGCCTAGAGCTTTTCAAATTCTTCATGATGCTTCCTATTTTCCTTTTCTTCCTAATATTATTCCCCAAAAAATTCTCATGGGCCTCCTCATGACCCATCCCATCCTCTCAAGTATAGACTACCTCACGTCTGATGATCTTTCTACACACTCTAACCCTCTAACTTCATTCTTTACCCACATGTCCTCACATAAGCTGCCTCACATTTGGTGCTCTTCCTATACGCTTTGAATCTCTAGCTCTAATACCACTAATGCAAACAAAAACCACCCCATCCACAGACTCATACAATCACGAAAATCAAATAGAGAGAGAAACCATTTTAATTCCAATCTAAAACTTCTTTCATTCACATTGAGATAAATACAAATTTTGTTCAATACATTTTGGAATCAAATTTGCACAAAGTGCTCTTCTTGTATCTTTTTCTCACTTCCCCAAAACTCTCTTACTGCTACTCAAACCTTCATAAAGCTCCCTGTTGTCCTCTCCTTTCATTTTTCTCTCCACCTTCATTTCTCCTACTATGCATCCATAGACTATTGTCCCTCCATTCCTACTATTTTTGTTCTTGAAAAAATCCATGAATGGTCACTATCTTCTCAACGTCTCTCCTATCTCCTCGTTGCAGCTCCCATTAAAATCTTCTGAAACTCCCCTCCACTCCACATTGCACTCCTACTATATTTTACCCATCCTCCTCTCTTCCCCCACACTACCTCTTCCATGTTATTTTTATTGTCTTCTTAAAAGTCAGAAATGGGCAGCTTACTTTCCCCATTTCCCACACCCCACTACCTCCATGTTTAGCATGGAAAATCTTCCATACATAGACCCTTCCAATTTTTCATTATGTAATCTTTATTTAGGCATTAGAAACCTGTCCATTTTCTTATTAAATTGAAAATTAAAATTGAAAAGACATATAGAAAATGCCTCCACATAGCCTCTAAACAAACATTTCAAACAAATTAAATTTTGGGAAAATTAAATTCTGAAATATCAACATGTGAGAATCAATTATCCCAACTTGATGTTTATAAATAACGCCTTAGATCTGTAATGCTAATTAGGAGAAAATTAATTATGTAATTTCAAAATAGCATCAAGTGTGGATCTAGGCACCAACAGGTGAAAAATAAAAGTTCTCCATTTTGCTCAAAATTTACCCAAAGGTGTATTATGAATTCCTCAGGTCCCTTGTAGAAGGATTTTTACCAAGCATTCAATAATTTTAAAATTTTAGACTTTTTCCAAATCACTAGCATAGAACAAAAAAATTTAAATTCTACAAAACCAAGAAGAACTAGACCCTAAAACCTTCATCGCCTTTTCTATAATGCATTTAAAAATTCCCCTATAAAATGATTCAACCAAACCTCACAAATCTTCATGAACAATTGTTTTCGTAGAAATTTCCTATGTTGTGCTAACACTGTCAACAGGCGAAAACTTGTTTCCTAAAAATATGACCACACCAAGAGCTTTCAAAAGCTACTAGATTCCAAATGAACCCCAAAACACACCAAAACTGAAATTCAAACCTGAAGCTTGTTTTTAGTTGATGTCGATTGCCATTATGCTTGGATGCTCCTACATCACAACACTTGCACATAACTTAAATTATATTCAAGGCATGATATCTCATAGGTCAGTTATCCAATTAACGCTCTTTCATCTTTAATAAGATATCTCCTTTGACATCAATGACAATATTTTCAACAATCTTCCCCTTTGTCATTGATGGAAACCTTACAAATAAATAATATTGAATGAAACAAGAACATAGTTCTCCCCCTTTTGTAATTCTCCCGTTTGACATCAATGAAAAATACTTCATGGAGATGAAAGATAATTAAATGATTATCTCCCCCTGAGTTTGCACTTCTTCTTAAGAAATTAGTGACTAGATGAGAGTGATATCACTCATAATTTCTACCTGAGATACTCAAAAGTATCCTTAGGAAGGGGCTTCATGAAAATATCTACAATTTGTTCTTGTGTTGCAATGTGTTCCAACTTGACTTGCTATTCTACTACTTGTTCTCTTAAGAAATTATACTTGATAGGAAAATGTTTTCCCAAGAGCGCATAATAGGATTCTTTGAAATATGTATTGCACTAGTGTTGTCACAAAGTATTGAAGTTGGTTGATCATATTCTACCTTAATGTATTTCAATGTCTACTTCATCCAAAGAACTTGTGTGCAATATGATGTTGCTACTATTTATTTTTCCTCTATTGTGGATAAATAAATTGAAGGTTATTTCTTTCTTAACAAAGACACTAGATTGTTTCCAATAAAGAATGCTCCTCCACTCGTACTCTTCCTATCATTAATATTGCCTACCCAATCTGCATTTGTATATGTTTCTAGAGTGAAATATTCACCTTTCAAATACCACAAACCAAATTCTAAAGTGCCCTATAGATTTTTAAATATTCTCTTGATTTCTTGTATATGAGTTTCTTTTGGTATTTCTTGAAAATGTGCTACCATGCATATTTCTTAGCTAATGTATAGCCTTAATGTTCTTACATATAGTAGGCTACCAATCATTGGCATATAAAGTGTTTGATTTTCTTTAGAAGATTCATCATCTTTTCTTAATTTACACCATATGACCATGGGTGTTCTAATTGGTGCACAATTTGAAAAAAAATTAACATCTCCTTGACATACTTGGTTTGTGAGAAAAACATGCCTTTATTAGATTGAGAAATTTTTAAACCAAGAAAGAATGACAACTCACTGAGCATAGACATCTCAAATTATTTTCACATATCCTTTGCAAACTCTAGGAATATTTTTTTACTACTTCCTTCAAAGATAATATCATCTACATGAACCACAACAATCAACTGATTTTCATCTTCAGTCTTGATATAGAGATTACCAGGGTCTAGGGGCTTGCTTTATCCCATAAAGTTCTTTCTTCAACTTGCACACATAATCCTTTTTTTATATAATAAGAACCCTTCATACTGTTCAATGCATACTTTTTCCTCTAAATTACTATTGAGAAGGTTTGAATTAACATCCATTTGATAGACAATAAGGTTCTTGAAAGATGAAAATACCAAAAACATTCTAATAGCTTCTAGTCTTGCAACATGAGAAAAAGTTTCTTCAAAGTCAATACCTTCAACTTGAGCATAACCCATACAAACTAGCCTTTCTTTGTTTCTTGTAACTTGACCATATTCATTCAATTTATTCCTAAAGACCCACTTGGTACCAATCACATTCTTATCTTTTGGTATTGGAACAAGTTCCCATATCTCATTCTTTTCAAGTTGATTCAACTCTCCTTTCATAGCATCAATCCAATGCTTGTCTTCTATAGCTTATGTAAAGTAAGTAGGCTCTATTTTAGAGAAAAAGGATAAATTTGCATGTTTTGATGCACTTTCTAAACTTATTCTAGTTTGTACTCTAGTATATTTATTGCCAAGAATTAGAAATTTTAAATGATTCTTTTGGATAATTTTAGATGGCATCTTTGTATCTTTGTATCTTTTCATCCTATTTCTTATTTTTCATCATCTTCTTCTTCCTTGCAACTTGAATCCTCCAAGTGATAATTTTCTTGTACTTTCTACTTTTTATGCCTTGCTTCAACCACTTTTACATTGGCACTTTCTACAATCTTTTGTAATATTTTATTGTAACATGTATAAGCCTTGCTTCTTAAGGAATAACAAGGGAAATGCCTTCATTCAATCTGGAGTTAAATTTTCCCGAATCCTTATCATCTCTTCTTATGTAGCACTTACTAGCTCAAATATTTTGAAGTATTTAGTTGTTGTTGGTTTACCCTTCCATAATTCATAAGATGTCTTGTTATTTTTTACTTTGATTTTCCCTTTGTTTAGAATGTAGATTGTTGTGTTAACTGTTTCTCTCCAAAACTTATATGGTAGCTTAGATTCACTCAATATTGTTCTAGAAATCTCTTGCTTTGTTTTATTCTCCCTTTCTACAACTCTATTTTTCTATGGAGTCCTTGCAGCTGAGGAATTTACATTTATTCCATGATGGTCTCATAATTATTCAAATTCATTTGAGGCAAATTCACCTTGCAATTTGATCTAAAGCATTTGATTTTTAAACCAATTTCATTTTCAACCAAGGATTTAAAAGCTTTAAACTTCTCAATCACTAGATTTTTCTTTTAGGAAATTAACCTAAGTCATTCTAGAGTAATCATTAGTAAGAAACATAAAGTAACTTTCACCTTACAAACATCATGTTCTTTTAGCCCCACAAAGATCTATATGGACAAGTTCCAATGGCTTTGTTGTTGAGTACTCTTTTGACTTGAAGCTTGATCTTGTCGATTTCCCCTAGCATTGCTTGTAAAGAGTGTTTGAAGGTTTAGAAATCTTTGACATTGGTCACATAATCATAGTGTGAACCAAATAAGCTAGATCCAAATGAATTTAAAGCCTATTTAACTCCCTAAGAAATGATCCCAATAGGATATTCAAAATTCATCAAAACTAAGGAACCATTAAACTGACATGATATAAGCATGAAAGCATAAAAAAATCATATTCTAAGACCTCAAATTTTATCTTATTGTGGGAGTGGTGTTGCATTAATGTGGAATGGTGACCCTTTCCCAATCCCTTGGATAATATGAGCTTTGTTTCAATTAGTTTTATTGAATTAAACTGATGAAACCGATGAGATGTATGTGAAACATGATGCAAACTAGATTAATATGGTTAAGAGGAGTGTTAAATTCTAAGATGATAGATAAAATGGATGTAATTTATGATAAATGTAAACTAACCTAAAAGATAGAAGTCATAGATTCAAATTATTCTAAAATGGATGCAAACTAAGTTACCATGGAAGCCATTAATGGATGCTTAAGCTAACTATGTGTGAAATTAATCTAGTATGCTAAAATAAAAGTGCTCAATATGGATGCAAGTGAGTGTAAATTTCAACAACATAACATTTCTATCAAAATGTGGATCCATTTCTCTCCAAATAGTGATCTATTTATAGGAAAGAAAATGAGAAAACAAGGGCTCAGATTGAAAATATCAATCAATGGTCAACAATGAAAGGAGGATGAAACATGGATTGAGGATTCCAATCCATGGTAATAGTTGAATTGACAAGGATCAACTAATTTAATCAATGGTCCAAATTATCTTTCAACAAACAAACTTCCTAAGAATTAGGAAGAGGTTAAGAGATATTTTAGAGGAATGAGTGCACAAAAGTGGATATTCCATAGGAATATTCTCTTTTGGAGGAATGTGCAAAGGAGGAATATTCCAAGAATATTCCCTTACAAGTGGGAGGGTGAGGATAATTAGAAATTTAGCTAATCAAAACTAAATTTGAATGTGCAAGATGGAGAATAATAGGATATTCATTAATTATTGATTTATTTAATGAAAAGGAGAATGCAAAATGATATTTAATCAAATAGTTTAGGGTTATTTAATTAAATAAGAGGACCTAGGGTTTAAATTAAATAATTTTCATTATTTAACTAAACAAGATGAAATGTTAGTGCAAGAAGGGGTGAAATAACCCAATTAGATCAATTTGATTAATAGGTGAAGATGAGGCATTGATTAAATAACTAGGTTAATTTAATCAAACAAGCAAAAAGAAGATGGGTTTCAGGATGAAATGATGTTAATATATCAGATTCAAGTGTGTATATCATTCAAGACATTTTTAAGTGTCTACATTTTCCCCCTCTTTGAAGTGAGGTACCTGTTACGTTGGTTCAAAGATTGACGCTTTTTGGATTAAAATTAATTCTTAGATAAAATATTTAAAAAATTATGATTTTTTGGATGCTCCATTGTTTCCCCAGCAAAAAGAAAATAAGCCGATAAGTTGCCCCCTCATGAGATCAGGCGAGAATTTTGGGTTGATCTCTCGACAAAGGTTTAGGATCAGTTTAGCTCAAAGAAGACTAGAAAGCTCAGATGTCTGATGTAGACAAATTTGATGATGTATAAATAGTCATCGGCCATGGGTAGCCTTATGCATATTTTGATATATCACACATATTTGATACTTGGATAGAAATGTTTATAAAGATAGAAGAATAAGAATAATAAGATGGATGGATTAACCATTGATTTTGAGTTTGATTCAGAAGTCCAACAAGCTTATGATTCTTTGAGAATTTAGTAGGTTATGGTGATGATATGGATGATTTTTCTCATATCTTGGGATTGGTACTCTCTGTCATTCCTTATGTTTGATATAACACATATACACGATGCATCATGGTACTAATAACCAGGATGGTGTTGCATCTAGTGTAATGAATTTGACTCTACAAATAGATACGGTAGTTCTTGTTCACATCTTGACATATGGAAACCTCGTTGGAATGTAGTTTAGAAGTTTAGAATATCTCAGACAAAACCATCACAATAGTCAACAATTTACTCTAAATGACCTCCCTACACACAATTGAGAAAGTATGTGCCAAGATTATTTTACAAGAATACCCAGAAGCACAAAAAATATAAGATAATGATCTGGATGCCTCATTCCTTTCTCTCTAAATCATTTTGATAGAAATGATCAAGAGGTCCTTGAAATGGGTCAACAAGATAAATCATAAGGAAAAAAAAAAAAAAATACTCAATGTTATCTATATCTCTTGCAAAAGGTGTAATGTGTTTTGAGGATAAATATCCAAAGTGATTGCCAATGATAATGCCCATTGTAGAAAGGATGCATCCTAGGATGTGTTATAAGATGTTGGTGGGTTGATAGGTTGTTTGTAAGGTTGTTGATACAAGGTTTGACTGACATGTTTGATAATGATCAAGAGTTTGATTTTTTTCAATTAAAGTTTTCTTTTAATGAATTGTTGTACTTATTTTTCATTTGTGTTACCAAAGGGTGTGTAATGATCAATTTATTATGAATGGAATTTTATTGTGGGTGAAAGCAAAATGGGATGGATGGTTTTGGTCTTTTTGAAATATTTCAATGTTTTTGGTATTTTGTAATGTTTTGAGGTTGTTTTTGATATTTTTGAATATTTATGTGAATGTTTTGGTTTTCGATTATTTGAGGCTATTTAGGGTTTTTGAAGGTTTTCTAATGTTTTGGGTTTTTCAAATTTCAATTTTTTTTTTGTGTTTTATGAGTTTTGACCAAGACCTAAAAGGCACTGACCTAGGGCCTCGAGGGCTTATCAAAGATTAGCCTTGCCTACATTATATACGCAAAGACCACACAATTCGACTGACTTTGACCAATTTATTGATGAGATATGAACACTTGATGTTTTGTTAGTTTATTATGACAAACTCCTAAAGGACTAACCTAGGGTGTCTCAAGGGCACATCAGTGATGGCCTTGCCTACTTTCAAGCTCAGAGACAATGTAGGTTCACTTATTTGACTTATTGTTGATGAGAAATGAACAATTAATGGATTTTCAATTTATTATTATGGACTACTAACCTAAAGTGCCTCGAGGGCACATCATTGATGGCCTTTTCTATGTTCAATCTCAATGACAACGTAGTCCAACATGGTGTTATTTTTGGATTTTTGATGTTTTGACATTTTTAGGGATTTTTGATGTGTTTTCGATGTTTTGTATTTTGACTTTACAAATTTATGAATACTTTTGGGATTTTTGATGATATTTCCAGTAACCTTAAGATATACAAGAACCCAATCTAATGCACAACAAATTTCCCCTAGTGTGATGTGATAGACTACCTCGATATAGGCAGGACAAACTGAACTTGGGAATATGCTAGGTAGTACCAAGGGGGATATGATACTTTGCAATATCAAGCCATGATATGGACACAGATGGGTGATGGAATAAATAGGATGAATGATGCAATGCAAAGAATGATAAGATAAAGAGCCAAAGATAGATGGAGGTGCTTTATTTATGCAAGGTGCCTACTTTTCAGGTTTTAACCAAGGTACCCGCTCAAAGCGCCACTGAAGTAGTTTTCACTAGAGGATGGTTTTTTCTTTACTATTTTTTATCCTTTTTCTTATTTTTTCGATTTTTAATCATTTTTTTTTTAAATTTTTTAGATTTACACCCTTCAAACCTAGGCATACAACTTTTTGAGACCCACAAGGGTTCACCTTTAGGTGTTGTAATTGGTAAGATCTTGATCCATTGCTTGCTTTGACAAAGAATGGGCCCAACAAATTAGGCTCAATCTTTCCTTTACTGTGCTGGTCTAGAAGATTCTTTTAATATTTCTTTAAGACAAGATCCCCTTTTTGAAAAGACTAACTATTGATCTTCTTGTTATAACTCCTTTTCAATCAGTTTTGATATTCTTGCAAATGGATTAAGGCATCAAGACGACGCTAATCCAGGAATTCTAACTCATTCAACTAAGATACCCTATATTCTTCATTAGTTATTAGATTTTGCAGTGACACTCGTATTGAGGGAAGATCAACCTCAATAGGTAAGATGCTTCTAATCCATAGACCAAGGAGAAGGGGGTTGCACTTGTAGGTGTGCAGATGGTGGTTTTATAAGCCCATAGGGCGAGATTTAACTATAGATGACAACCACGACCAACTTCATTGACTATTTTCTTTAGGATTTTCAAAATGGTCTTGTTTGTAGCCTTAGCTTGACCATTTCCCTAGGGTAATATGGGGTAGAGAACCAATGTTAGATGTTAAATCATTGGCATAGCTTTCTTACATCCTGATTCTTGAAGGGTGTTCCATTGTCTAAGATAAGGGATTGCGGAACACCATAATAGAAAATAAGGTAATTCAAGACAAACTTGGAGATTGCTTCCCCATAATGTAAGTCATAGGAATGGCTTCAAACCACTTGGTAAAATATTCAGTGGTCATTATGACAAACTTGTGGCCACTAGATGAGGTGGGAGTAATCCTTCCTATGAGGTCAAGCCCCCACTGCGAGAAAGGCTAAGGTGTGACCACTGGTTGCAACTCTTGAGCTAGGGAATGGATAAGATCTCCATGCTACTAATATTGGACACACTTTTGCACATACTGATGAGATTCTCTTTCCATGGTCGGCTAGTAATACCCTATCCTCAACAGTTTCTTGGATAAGGTTATTCCACTAGAATGGGAACCACAAATGCCTTTGTGTACTTCTATTAAGGCAGTCAAGGATTCCTCTTGGTTGAGACATTGTAGTAATGTCCCCTCGATGCTTCTACGGTATAAGGTATCACCTAGGATGATGAATCGAGATTCCTTCTTGACAAAGGTCTTTTTAAGATTGGAGGTGATATCATATGGGAGGGTACCTTTGCTAAGGTAGGTGAATACATTGTGATACCATGGGGAACTAGGACCAATGATTACATGCATGAATTCAAATTCAAAATTTTTGAAAGCCAATACGAGAAGTTTTTCTACCAATAATTCACATTGAAGGACGTTGTGTGGCATGTCTAATATAGACCCAATTTTCGCCATGTGTAACACACACCCTAATTTTTTGAAAGTTTCAACACTGCTGCTATAATTTTCTAATGTGTGTTTTCCTTTGATTTTTCATGAGATTTTTCATATTTTCAACATGCCAATGGAAAGAAATCATAGAACAGAAAATAACAAGTAGTTGGCTTGAATTACGAATCTCTCAAAAATGAATTTGTAGCTTCATAACCCAAGTAACTAATAGGAAATTTCTTCTTTCATTACACAAAAATTTAATAACACTTTGGACCAACATTACAATGAATTTAATGATAGATTGAAAGAAATAATCAGACCTAGACAAGTAGCATGACAATAGTATTTAACCCTCCAAAGAGCATCAAGCTGAAACAAATATTATGCTATATTTTCCTCGCTTTCAAGCAACCCAAACACTGCAAAACAGTCCTCAATAACTAATAATAGACACCATACTTTTTACAGATGATAAAACTAAAAATGAACACCAAAAAGGACATCCCTCCAAGAAAGTTTGATCCACCCTAGAAATTCAAATACATCACTAAAAATTGCAAGCTAATACTCTTTGGAATCACCATGAGATCAATATTTCAATGAACCAATACCCATTTCGTCTTCTCAAGCCATCTCTGAGATATGAGCAAAAAGGTGAGTTCTGGTCCAAAGAAGCAATGCCTATAAAATGATTTAAAACACTCCAAAACCTCAAGAAAACCACACTAAATTGAAATCCAAAAAAACACACTTAAATTCCTCAAAAGAACTGGAAATACTTATTTTCCAAACACCCAAAAACCCCAAAAAATTGAACTTTGTTAAGCTCTATATGATCCCTGTTGTGGAATCACTCACAATCTGACTAGGGTGGATATTTCACCACCGAAATCAGCCCACACAATGAGGTTTTTCATCCTCAGTTCATAGCCCAAACAATCTGGAAGAAATCAAGCAACATTGTGTTATGTTACCAAAGTCAAGATGTGCAAATGAGAGCCAAAATGGAGTTATAAAGAAATTAGGGTGATGGACTTGAAACATCTCTTAATTTCCTCCTAAAACCCACACCCTTCTCTTCATTTGAAGAAAACATTTTCAATTCTCTTTTCTCCCTTCTCTAGGTGTCCCACTTTATGGAGAAATAAAATATTAATAAACCTTTTACAAATAACTTAAATTTGTACACCTAGGCCCAAGGTGTTTTTTGAATGACCACTCACCCCCCTTTCACTTAAGTTTATAAAATTATTTTATTAAACAACTTAAGTGACTGAATAAAACACGTATTTAATACTTCAACCTTAGGCTCTCCAAACCATATGAGAAATAATATTTTTGCACACATAAAGGCCTAAAACCAACTCCCCCAAGAAAGACTTACTATAAATAGCACTACTAAAAATAGTAAGTTCTCACCATACACCAACTAGGGAAAAACTGAGAACCACTAAAGAGTACTATGACCAACTGAAGATAGCAAACATCATAAACCAACCACTACTAAAAATAGAAAGATGCCAACCACCACAACTGCCACCATTTCCAGAAATAGTACTTACTATAAATAACACACTGCTAAAAATAGTAAGTGACTTCGAATGCATTTTGAGCACAAATCGGGTAGTCATTGCAACTTACTAAAAATAGTAACTCTGGAAAATGTTGTTAGATGCAGATACATGTCATACCATCGTGAAGCTCTCAAAAAACATACAAAGAATCTAGAAACGAATCTTGCATGCAAACTCCTGATTGAAATATATGTCACTTTCATTAAATGCATGCCACATCTCTCCAAAGCTTTCTAAAGGCTTGAAAAGATCCAAAAAACTCACTGCTAAATTCCTACATGCAAACCCCTGAATCCACAAAAGAAGCCTCCTAGAAAATAGGAAATCCTAATTATTCCTCTGACTAGCCTACGAGCATCTAGAAATAGGCTAATAGTCACTGGAAAGTGTAGTGCTAAAAATGGGGACATTACAGTCTACCCTTCCCAAATATTGCTTGTCCTCAAGCAATGCCACCACAACTCTAGAAATATTAGGTTGATCCATACCAAACCAAGTACAATCCCAAGGTCCTAATTCCATCTCAAAAAGGAACCATATCAATTTTGTACCACTTTGATCACATAAGTGAAACCATTGTGCTAAAACTACACTAACCTCCCCTATAACCATAAAATGTTACCATCTATGAAACTCAAGCTGAAGAAACTAGAAGGACTGAAATCAATACCGTGTAGTATCTCACACCCGAAAGAATTTGAGTAATCAATACCAACAATGACACAGTCTATCACAAGCCTAGGCAATAGGAAATATAATCTACTCAACTTAAAATCAAACTCCTTAGCATGTCTCCATATGGTCTCTAACAGAGCCACGATTGCATATGTGACTTCTCCAAATATCCCTACAAAGAGGAAAACAATCCTTTGCAAGAGATCAACAAAGTCATCCCCATAACTCCACATAAATCTACTATGCCTTGTATGAATTATTTTTGATACAACCATGGAGGATTTTGAAAAACTCTTATAGTTCCCACTCTAAGAGCCTCAGAATGATGAACCAAACCAAGAAAAGGTTCACTGTCCCAATCATAAGTAGAAGAGAGTGCATAAGGATCACCACTAGTTAGAGCTTGAACACTACCCAAACATGGATACTGATTGCCCCAACTTGACATACCTCTAATTTGAGACCATCAACCAGTCCTTCTAGAAGACCGCAAAGTATGAAAATGAGTACACCAGCTACCCCCAAGTCTGAAATGGTTGATTTTAGATTTTATTTAAGGAAATTCAGCATTCAAGAAGATGACCAACTACTGCAACATTGAAATTCAACATCCAAAATAACATATCTGCTCATGTCCAAGGCTGAAAAACATCCTCTCAAGTGACTCCAGCACCACATAGAACCATCCTTTTCTCAAAATATTTCTCCAATCCACTAGTTGATGGGAAAAATGAACCATCAAATGGTTGGTCAAGAAAGGGGACAACACCAAAAAATCTGAAAATTTGACCCTTATCCCTCCAAAGATCCTTGTTTCTACATGTAATAAGCTCCATCAACCCATGTTGAGGATCACATGCACGAATACCTAACTGAAAGTGATATCCAACACACCAAAAAGAATACTCAACACATCCCCAAGTGATAGTGAGAACCAAGTGTATACTCAAGAAATTGGTAGCTTCACTCATGAACCCCTAAAACGAATCCATGAAAGCATCTACAACTATGAAGCATGGAGAAAATGTTGTCTTCAATCCCAATTCCCCAAAAGGACTAATATGAATCAAAACATCACTCAACCCAAGGGATGGATTATCAAGAATGTAAACAATTTTTTTTGGCCCTTTTTTCCTCCCATATTTCATGAGTAACAAGTTTGAATTCTTCACTCCTTGCTCCTATGATGAAATCACCAGCAACTACCAAGACTTGTTTTGTTATCACCTTGATTTCTAAATTGTGAAGGTCACTATGATTCAAAACTTCCTAAGTGAAAACTACGTCCTCAATCCCACTTAAGCATTCTTGGTCAAGCAATCTTCTTGAAAGATTATCAATTGCAAGGATTGGATCTCCCTCATGATTTTCTTAAAAATCATTAATAAGCTGAAAACAACGTTCCATATTGTGTTTGGAATCTTCATCAGGATCCCATTTCGTGCTATTGTCACTTGATGCTTCATCTTCCATCCTAAAGAGGGGATTATCATAAGTTTCCTTGGCACTAACTTCAAAGAGAGGGTTATCCATAATATGGAAGTCTTGTTCTTTCTCACATTCAAGCCCTACTTGTTGGTCCAAATCTACACATGCAACTTCTTATTTTCTTGTGAAAATTTCAAGATCAAACTCCTCTCGAAGAATATCAAGCTAACCAATTACTTGCTTGATTTTTTCAATTCTTTTCTCATTCTCTTGCTCCCTAAAATGTTTGAAATCAACAAGTTGATCTATTGCATCCTTTAGTGCCATCTAGGTATCTTCTAGCATATCCTTTGTTGATTAGAGCTCAAGAGTAATCTCATCAACCTTCCTCTTTTTTCCTTGGAAGGCACTATTGATGCTGAAAATTGACAAGGTAACAACCTTATGGGAAACTCAGTTAAAAGGGGAGCCTATTGTGCTAAAATGAGTGACCTTCGAGTTTTTAAATAAGTTGGCTTCTTTTGTAATTGGGGGGTTGAAAAGGGTAGAAGGAAACAAATGTAAACTGAAATATAATCTAAGGAGATGCGCCAAGAAGTAGATATGATTTAAGGGTCATTCAACAATCTGCTATGTCCTAGAATAAAAAAAAATCAAAATGGAAACTTGAATAATTCAATCAATGACATAAAATAACTTCCATAAATTTATTGAAAAGAAGAGTCAAAGACATGACCTTAATCAACAAGCTTATATTGAAATTATAGAAGTCCGTGGATAAGCTAAAACAATACAAGAGGCCCAGTGTCTTTCCACAAATTTTCTGTAAGTTTTGAACCCATTCTTTGAAAGAAGAAGCAACATTTATAGATAAAATATCCTACCACCTAGAAGACCAATAAAAGAAATGATTCTGAGTCATGAGCGAAGATATCGGAGCAATGATTTCCATGGCCATTGCAATAGAAAATATTTTGAACATGGAACATGGTCGCTTAGAAACCAGATGCGTCTCTTGCGAATGATGGAAGTGGTCCCAACATAACATAGTGTCGATGGGTGTTGCTAATCCATGAAGGTAGTTAGAACACGCTAAAATCTTGGTGAGGATTGTTTCTTGCTCCCTACTTCTCCTTGATGAAGTCCCAAAAGAGACATGTGGTGACAAGTCAGAGCCTGTGGTTCATTCTTACCCTCTTGTGATGAAAACCTACACGGTGAATACACGTGGAGGTATCCTTCATAAATGACATTATCGATGGGGTCCACCAAAAGTGTATGCAGATTGATGCTATGTGGCACTCAGATGGGGCCCGATAGAAAAGTGAAGGGAAGCAACCTTCAAATATGTGAATTACAGATGTGTGGAAGCATGGTAGGAGCCATTAGAAGAGCGAAAGAAGAAATCCCTGTGGAGAGTGCCTGGCAGAAACGTGACAAAAATCGAACAAAGATTTTGCAAAAAGGAGCCTGAAGAATGCAAAGTATGGGCTCGGGCCGATACTTAGCAAAAGAAAAAACCACCCAGAGAGAGTTCGAGGAAATTTATATTCACAACTTTTGGTGACTATCAGGGGCATTTCGCCTACCAAATGAGGAACCCAATTTTTTTTTGGTTTGTAGACCAGAGTCCTATCCATTAGGTGATGCAATCAAAGCTTAGAGAGAGCGATTTGCAAAGGCAGCCAAACAACCTTAGATGGCATCGATATGTCACGTAGATTCTCTTACACTCCATGCAAATTGATCATTTCTTTGTATGATAGTGTTGTGGATATATCGGCCCAAGAATAGAGTTGGAAGAGCAGTCGCACTATCGGATGGATGAAGCCCTCAATATCTTTTACAGTAGGGGTTTGAATGAAGCTTTGAAAAGTGAATGTGTCCTACTACTTCTCTTCAATCTTCACCCCAATCTGCTCCATTGTGGCTACCAATTCATTTGAAAGAAATGGGGAAGGTAAGCCCATCTGAGTTAGCTGGGAAAACCTCGCCCACATGATATTCATAGTTTGTTCCAATGTGGCAGCGCACTCGCTAGCGTGAAGGATGGTTGGGTGGCAGTGAATGAACCTATTCGCTATTTTGGCAGCAGCTTTCTGGTCACCGATCCCTAAGTTTGCTAAGTCTTCATCCCAGACCATGTATAGCTTATCCAACAGTTTTTTTGCCTCAGGAACATTTTTCGCAATGGATTGTGGGAACTGGTCAATCATTCCACAAACTTCCCTGCCTAAAATTGTTTCCTCTTTCATGAATTGGAGCATCAGCTAGAGGTTCAGGAAAAAGGCCTTGACCTTTTCCCAGTGTGAGATATACAATTTTTGGGCCACTAGAAGGAGGTAAAACTATGCAATAAGAGGTTGGGAAAAGCTCTTAAAAATTCCAATTTTCCATATACCTTAATCCAATATTATGTGTTAGCTCTACAATCCTTTGGTCCGTCATGGAGAGTTTCCCCTACAAGATTCTTGATTCTATGAGTTAGTTTGCTTTGGCTTGTTTTGTGTTTGATGCTTCCCTCCCTCTCAAGGGAAGAATTCATTTCCTAGACCTCATTATCCAGTTGGGTCCATCGGGCTTCAAGGTCCACGTCCTTCTATTGCATCCACTACTCTAATTGAGCACGTTGATGGTTAAACTCTTCATTTTTTTGTTGCATCACCTGCTTTGCCTGGGCCAACTGCTCCTGGTATTCTTGAGTTTTTCATTGCAGCTCAGAAATCAAGTTGGGATCAAAGGATTGGAACTTTGTGAGTTCCTCTCGGAGTTTAGCCTGCTCCATCTCTGCTCACTATGATAAGCACTCAAGTTCTGCATCCCACACTTTATCTTTTTCCAACAGGACATCGACTCTCTCTTTGATAATTCTCAGCTCCTCTTCTCTCTTCTTTAGCTAGCGACCAGATTTGAGGAAGTCGATGGTCACCACCCACTGCATCTCCTCCATGAGCTATAATTTGTCTTGTGGTGAGGCTATGCTCAAGTCAAGTCCCATGGCATATAGGTTGTAATCATCGGGTTGCATCTCTCCTTGCAGTTTATGACAGTTGGGTACATGGTTGTGAAATGCAGCAATTGTTGAACCTCATTGAAAATAGTTTGCACCTTTGGCTTTGTTGGCTTTTTAGCATCTTTGGCCTTCTACGTTTGGACCCTAATAGCCTGTGCTTGCTTTGTTTTATCACTCTCTGAAAAAAATTCAGTCGATGATCGGATTGAGTCCACTTGCAAAAGGTGCACCAAGAGGAAGAGCGAAAGGGAATGAGAGTGTAGTGGCTCTGGGTGATTTCTTCCTTGGAAGATTGACTATTTGCATAGACAAAGGAGGAATATGCCAAAGCCCTATTTGTGAACCAACGAGAGGACTTAAGGGAAGCAGTGGCTGAAGTAGAGTCATGGTGGATTCCATCTGCTAGGTAAACTGGGTCATGTTCAACATAGTAGTAGCAAGAGGGGAATCAATGGCAGCTGCAGAGGCAAAATGTGAAGCGATAGCGGACATGGACTAGGCCGAGGTGAAAGGTGGATAGGTTTGTGGAGGGGTAAAGGCAAATGGTCTCGCCTGAGAGAATTGTGAGAAGCCTCCCACAACCATTGTAGTAGAAGCTGAAAAGGAAGGGTCAACACCCAAAGTGAGGGGTGTTATGGAAACAACAAAAGATTGTGAAGCAAGAGAAGAGGGAATGAGAAATACATGCAATGTAGATGATTGTGATCCTTGGCTTGTTGTGGGCTCTTAGCTTGCCTCGGGTTCCTGCGAACCCTCTCTGGAAGCTTCCTCTATGTGCTATTGTTTGACGGGTGGTGAGTCTTCTACATTTATAGCCTCTGATTGTTGTTGTTGGGTTGTTCTAGTTCTTTTTGTAGTCCAAGTGCGAGTCACTGAAGCCCTCACACACAATATGTTCACCCACACATTTGAAGAAACCTTGATAGGTTGTTTCATCACCTTCTCTACTTGTTGTGCTAGGGCCATCTGAACTTCCATTTCCTTCTCCCTTCCTTCCTCAGTATGTGTTTCGACCTCCTTCGGGTCGGTATCTTCATCATCACTTGCATCAGAATCAAGATGTTCATCATTCCACAATTTTTTAAACCTATCATCCGTCTCTATGCTCTCATAAGGGGCATCGGGGCATTGGATTTCTTGTTGGTAAATCCATAAATCCTTAATATTTTCTTCACTCCAGTTGAAATTTCTTATCAAATTATTGCGAAGAGTAGCCCCGATTTTTTTTGTTTTATCATATTTCCCTGACCAGAAGTAGAACCTATACCATGGAGGTTGACTACCCTCAGTTGGAATATGATCTAGGTCCACCAATAGGTCATCTGAATCCTTCAGTGGATTCTACCGCTTCTCCCAATAAGGTTGGGGGTTGTGCATTACCTTGACATATTCATTTGGTAAGTCATTGTTGGGGTTGTAATTCCATTTGTCGCAAATCCATACCATCCCTAGATGAGCCAGCTTTGCCTCTAGCAGTTCATGTGTTTGCTTCTTGGCCATAATCACTATTTTATAGCTTAGCAGGTAGGTGAAAAATCCTTTCTTCTTGGTTTTTCCTCCGTAAAAAGTGAAGTCAATAATTGATACTTTCTAGAACATTTTGAGGGCCAGCACCCGATCTGTGAGACATGTCGGAAGGTGGAATGGTTCCCTGATAAATCTGCACATCTGGATGAATGTGAAATATTCTCTGAGAAACTAGTTGCATTTAATAGTGAAATTTTGCATATAATTTGTTTGATCTGAGTTGAGCCGGTAAATACCGCCATCCTCACTCAAATCTTGTAGAATCGGAGTCAAAAAATAATCCTAAAATTCATAATAATCATAGGTTGTGGAGAGGAGAGGATTCCAATAGAAATTGGCCTTCTTTGTTGATTTTCATCAAAAATAGCCAACCTCACATGTTTTTGAAAAAATCAAGGTTATGATGCAAAAACATATGGGTGAGGAAAGAAGGAAACCTGAACCTTTGTTGTGCTTTGTATTTTGCTATCTAGCTTAGCATCTCCTCAACAATGAATTCTATGAAGTCATAGTAGAAAAGGGAATGTTTCCTACGCAACTAGAACCCCAAGCCCAGTTGAAATTCCTGAACATATATGTCGTTGTCTAGGCCATAGACAAATTCCATCATTGAGTAGGCATCTTGTAGGTCCATAGGGAAAGCTTTGTGTGTCGTTGGAATTTGTGGTGGCTTTTTCTAATCAGCCTTGGACCTTTGGGTTTCTTTGTTATAAAAATCCAAAGTCAAATCTCTAGTTTTCCATATTTTATCTCCCCTTGTTGGATTGAATGAGTCCATTTTGTTCACTTTGGTGCTTTGCTCAGGGATGCATAGCATGTCCCAGATAACCTCTTTGTAAATATTAACTTTTAGCTCTCGACCCTCGATGGTGTTTGTATCTAGGTTGAAATTCTTGATGGCCTCATCAACTAGCTTTGGGAAGTACTGCACAAATGAGACCATATACTATGGAATCCCACTGAACCAATACTTTTGTGCCAAATAATTTGGGTCGCTACTTTTCTTTATCCTCTCGCAGACCGCTTCCCTAAGAGTCTTAGGGTTCTTTTCAAGGATGGGATTATGAATGTTATCCCATATTTCCTTTATTCGGATTTGGTCTCTGTGGGTTTTTTTCTTTTCGGTTACCTTTGTATTTACCCACACTAGCTTCTCTGGTATCCCAGGCGAAGCGTAAGAGATTTCTTCAAAGATGTAGGCGGTGGGTACTGCATGCATGGCATCAAACAAACTTAGTGTTTCTTCAACTTGTATTTTTTCTTGAGAACTTTGGGTTGCTTCCATTCTTTGCAATTTTTTCCTCAGAAAGCACATTGGTGGTATGAATGGAACCTAAAACACTATGCAAGGCTCTAAACACAAACCCAGATGAATTATTGCCTTTCATTTTGGGTTCAATCCACACTAGATTAGTGAATCTCCTGTAGCTATTTCTCTGCACTCAACTGGTTTGCTGCTATTCTACACTACGCTTGGATTTTCTCAGTAATTCTTCATTCACAAATTCTTTTGCGTACTTAGTGTAGACACTAAAAATTGGTCTAGGCCTACGAGTACCACTTTTGACATAATTTTCTAATGTCCATGGTCATGATTAAATAATGTTAATTATTTCCTAAACATATCTTTCTTCTATTAATTAAATAACCCTTTAATTATTTGATTAATTCATTATGACCCTTTTTCAATCTTGATTAATTAAATAAATCTTATTTATTTAATTATGTCGCTAATTAATTAATTCTCTTTCTAATTTAAATAATTTATTATTTAATTTACCCTTTATCATATTTCGACTATAATTAAATATTCATTTTGAATTATTGAATTATTGAATTAACCTTTTCTACCTTTTCAAATGTCAATTAAATAAATCAATCGATTAATTTAACTAAAGGTTGATTTATAGTTGATGGGGACCGCATATGGGGGATGGTCCTGGGCAGGCAAAAAATTTGAAACCTCGAATGACAGAGTAGGGTTTAGAGCACGCTAGAGCCAAGGAAAGTTTGCAGAGAATGTCAGTTTTCACTCAAGCTTTCGCCAACATGGTTTTAGCAGGCATTACCCACACTTCGAGGCTCGTCAGAGACATGGACCCCACTGGCAGAGAAATGGCTATGAGGCAGAAAATGGTAGAGTTTCTTCTTTCTGGAAGCATGCAAAACCTGATCGAATTAGAACTGCAAAGGCCAACTAGTTGGCATTTCGAGGGTCAAGAAGGTTGAATAGAGACAAGCAGGGTGTTCTCAAAATTTGGGAAGATGATAGATCTTCAGCTGCTCACTAGGAGAGTACTAGAGTTCAAAATCATGAGAAGCATTTAGGGCCTTTAGAGAGATTTTACATAGAGAGTGTTGTCGATTATCTTTCATCGAGCAAGGTTTGTCTCACTTTCCCAAATAACATACCGTTGAAAAATATTGACGCATCTTTTGGCCACAAAGGCTTCCTCAAAAAGGGGGTTAAGGGTTCTCTCCCAAACAATATTCACTTGGAAGCCCCTTCTAAAACAAAAATATTGTCAGCTTCTTCTTCGCAGCCAAGTGGGTTACTAGGGAAACAGAATAAAGCATCGCTCAAAGTATGGATTTGCAAAAAACCAACCAAGCTTCCCTCTCTGGAACCTATACCAATTCTTTCAAATGTGAGTAGAGGATATTAGGATGGTTGCTACAAAATCAACCTTCCCAATGATGTCCTGAATGACCAGACATCTCTATTGACAGATAGAGCTCTTCTTGGCAAGTTCTCCAAAATAATTCTTTCAAATTTCAGAACTGAGGAAGTGAGCTTTTCAAGTTTGGAAAGGGATTGATGATGTTTTCTACATCGATAATGGAGATGGGTTTTTTATTGCCATTTTCTCTTCAAATCTAGACAGAGATAGAGTTCATAGATGGAAAGACTGGTTCTATGAAGGGTTTGGTTTATCAACACTGCCTTGGGTTCCAAATTTCAATCCTAAGTCAACAAACCTTAAGTTTTCCCCTGTCTGGGTTTCCTTTCCTGAACTGCCTTTGGAATATAGGAATCCAGAGATCATTGTAACTTTTCCTAATCAAATGGGCATATTTATTAAACACGATTTAATTCCATTTGAACTCACAAAGCTCCCAGTTAGAGTTTGTATTCTCATTGATTTGTCCAAATTTGCTCCAAAACAATTGACTATCACTTCAAGGTTTGGTACTTGGGTTTAGGAAGTAGTAATAAATGACTCCCTCACACTGGAAAAACATTCGACAAACTTGGGCCATTTCACTTCACAATGCTCTGGTCATGCCCAAGGTTTGTGACGACCACTCTTCAGATCCCCTAAACTGCACTTTCAAATCAAATTCTTTAAATAAGGCTTCTCAACATTTGTTGTCTTCCCATGAAGAAGAATTTTGTACCAATAATGAAAGGTCTTCACCTGATTTTGGTCTTACTATTCAGATGTTTTGTAAGTTCCTTTACATACTCTGGGTGTGTGGGTTTTCTTCACAACAACATCTTAAACAAATTACCCACTCCATTGATCTAGTTTTGTCTCATTTTTATCATTGTGGGTATCCTTCTTCCTCTAAGAATAAGGATGTGCTTTCCATGGCTGTTGACCCTCAAAACCTCCATTCTCCAACCTTGGAATCTAACAGGGATCTTGGTGCAGGAGCACTTGTTTGATTTCTTGACTCCATGAGGCCATTTGTAAATAATTGATCTATTTTCTATATTGGGTCTTATAATAAGGTTTATAAAACCATTTTATAGGTGTTTGAGTCTTAGGAAGTAATATTTGAAGTCATTTGTCAAATAATGTTTAAAGTTGTTCCATATTGTAAAAATTGTAAAAGTTGCTCAAGAAAGTTGTCAAGCAACTTCTCAAAAGTGTCATTAAGGTGTTTTGTCAACAAACTAACTAAAAGGTGGTTGAAAATAGTTGGTTTTGGTTGTAAATTTATAATTACACCCTCCAAAACTCGAATGGGGAGGTTGGAGACATTATTTGTGAAGTTTGATGAATGGCAACCTCAAGTTTGGTGTGCATTTTATGATTTCTACATTGTTTCCAGGTTGTAGTTGTGATTTTTACAGCCTGGTATGCACTCAAATAATGGATTATCAGATATGGATGGAAATATATTTTTTTCTAGTTTCCAAATATTTTTGTCTCATTCAATTTTATTGAGTTTTGTGGGAGATATGATTATTTTGGTGAGACTGCCTATTTTAACAATATTGTGCAGAATTTACAGTCTGAAAGAATGTGATGGTACGGATTTTAAAGTATATATTTTGGGTCTGAAACCAATTTTATGTTGTTCCTATATGAATCTAATTTCATTTGCTTCAAGTATCATCACATTTCATTAAGATTTGAATTAGTTATGATCATTTTAGTGAGGGCAGGTTTGAACCCTGTCTAGGGTTTGCAGTTTTGGGAAAAATGAAATAGTTTTCTTTTGGGCTACCATGGTTATGTTTCCAATGTGACATAGAATGAATAATAGAATGTGTTATACAAAGATTGATTTGGATTAATTTTGAAGGATTTTGAGATATGTTTTTGAATCCTCCTAACTCTGCATCAGATTGGTATCAGAGCTCAGCAAAAGGTCTTGGCTGAGAAAGAAATTGGTTTTGGTATTGTGGTTTTGTAGTTGTGTTTTGGTTGGTTGCAGGTTATGTGAGAACTGCTTCCATTGAGAAGGTAGAGAGAAAAGTGAGTTTTTAGCAAGGAGATACTTGCTGAGACCATCTAGAAAAGATGGAGAACTTGAGAAGGCATTTGCAGGCAGAGGAGGAGAGAAAGAAGAGAAAAAGACAAGAAAAGATGGATAGGGAAATTGCTGAGTTGAAGCAAGAAATGAAGAGGTTGGATAAAGAGTTCCAAGAATCTATGAAGAGGATAGAACAAATGATGAAACAAGAGGCAAGTTGGAATTTGAAATTGAAAATTAAGATGGTTTGGCCTATAAATAAGATTGTGAAAAGAAGAAGAAATGAGAAGATGAAAGAGGAAGACGAAGCATATGAAGATGCACATGAAGAATTCCTAAATGAAGACAAAGATGTTCTAAAGCATGAAGATGAAGGATGTAAAGTTGTTGTAGACATTCCAAGGCAAGAAGGTGAATGTATCATTGAGATAAGAAACCTTATTTCAGGACTTGAAGACGTTGAGTTGATTAAGGGAATGATCATGGATGAATTGGTCATAGAGGTTTGCAAAGGATTGATGAATGATGGAGGTATTATGGTAGAAAGTTTGTTTCATTTCATTATGTTACTAATGCTTTGGACAAAGAATAATTTTCAGGTTGAAAAGACAAAGGAAAAAGTGCAAAGGAATTGGATGATCAAGAAGAATACAATTCAAAGGGGCTTGAATTCTTTTGCCCTCGGGAGTTTGGTGCAGGAGCACTTGTTTGATTTCTTGACTCCATGAGGCCATTTGTAAATAATTGATCTATTTTCTGTATTGGGTCTTATAATAAGGTTTATAAAACCATTTTATAGGTGTTTGAGTCTTAGGAAGTAATATTTGAAGTCATTTGTCAAATAATGTTTAAAGTTGTTCCATATTGTAAAAATTGTAAAAGTTGCTCAAGAAAGTTGTCAAGCAATTTCTCAAAAGTGTCATTAAGGTGTTTTGTCAAAAAACTAACTAAAAGGTGGTTGAAAATAGTTGGTTTTGGTTGTAAATTTATAATTACACCCTCCAAAACTCGAATGGGGAGGTTGGAGACATTATTTGTGAAGTTTGATGAATGGCAACCTCAAGTTTGGTGTGCATTTTATGATATCTACATTGTTTCCAAGTTGAAGTTGTGATTTGTACAGCCTGGTATGCACTCAAATAATGGATTATCAGATATGTATGGAAATATATTTGTTTCTAGTTTCCAAATATTTTTGTCTCATTCAATTTTATTGAGTTTTGTGGGAGATATGATTATTTTGGTGAGACTGCCTATTTTAACAATATTGTGCAGAATTTACAGTTTGAAAGAATGTGATGGTACGGATTTTAAAGTATATATTTTGGGTCTGAAACCAAGTTTATGTTGTTCCTATATGAATCTAATTTCATTTTCTTCAAGTATCATCACATTTCATTAAGATTTGAATTAGTTATGATCATTTTAGTGAGGGCAGGTTTGAACCCTGTCTAGGGTTTGCAGTTTTGGGGAAAATGAAATAGTTTTCTTTTGGGCTACCATGGTTATGTTTCCAATGTGACATAGAATGAATAATAGAATGTGTTATACAAAGATTGATTTGGATTAATTTTGAAGGATTGTGAGATATGTTGTTGAATCCTCCTAACTCTGCATCAGATCTCTTGATGGAATTCAAGCAAGCCTTCTTTGAGGGGGCCTTAGATGTTATTATTGATGCACAACTTTTAAAGGCTTGCACGCAAATAATTGATGAAGAGGCATAATTATCTTGGAATTATACAGATCGAGCATCCTCTGGTTTTTTGGAATGGGAGGGGTTTGATGCTCTTGTCAGTGTGCACAATTCAAGTTTAGCTTCTAATAATCTCAGTTGGGAGACCGTGTCCAAGATTAATCAAAATATTGTTTTAAATTCTCAAAGTCTGCTACATGGCTTGGGACATACACCACATTCATCTTATCCAGTCAACTCTATTTCTGCACTCACTCAGAGCTGGATTCCTAGCTCGTATCTACAAAAGAGGGAAACTACCAAATATATCTTTGTTCATGAATCTGATTCTCTCTCATCCCCTCCACCACTTGATTTAGTGGCAGCATATTTTTAAAAACCTTCAATCTTTCAGAATCCATCAAAAAAGGAACCACTTTCAAAGAATCCTAAAGGAAAAGTGGGTAGACCACCAAAACTAAAGAGATTGGCTATAAAAACAAAAGAGGAAGTCCAAGCAGGCACTCAGTCCGCATTAGATGAGAAACTATACCCTAGGAGAGTATGTAACTCTCCAGGAAAAGAATGAAGATTATTTATTGGAATGTTAGGGGCTTGAATGCCCCTAACAAGAGACACCTCATCAAGTCTCAAATTGACATGTGCGGGGCGGACATAGTATTACTCCAAGAAACAAAATTTTCAAATTTAGCACAAGATTAGTCTTTTAAATTATGGAAAAACTGGAAGTTTTCTGCCTCACAATCATTAGGTGCTTCAGGTGGATTAGCTATCTTGTGGAAAGAAAAATTTTCTCAACTAACACCCTTGATCATAAAAGAAAAATTTATTCTAGCTAAAGTTTCTGCTTCCAATGCTACTTTTCACTTGCTCTCAGTATATGGGCCAAATTCAGCAATGGGGAAAAATAACTTATGGGACTCTATCTCTTTATCTTTAGCCAATTTTCCAGGCATGCTAGCCATAATTGTTGGGGATTTCAATGCTATTTTATCCTTAAGAGATAAATCGGGAGGCATTATTCCTCCTCTAAAAGTGATGCATGATTTTAATGAGTTTGTCAACAATAATGGTCTCAAAGATTGTGTTCCTTCAAATGGCAATATAACTTGGTCTAACAGGAGATAGGGTTTCTTACATATTGTACAGAGGTTAGATAGGTTCTTTGTAAATCCAACTCGGATTGCCAATTTTGGCTCCCCTCCAGTACAAATTCTACCTTTCACTAGTTCAAATCACTTTGCCATTTAGCTTACTTCGCCTCTATCTCCTTGGGTTAAAAAATCAGTAGGTTCCTTCAAGTTTAAGCAGATGTGGTTCCGGGACCACTCCTTTCTGCCTTTACTTCATCAATGGTGGATTACCTCCCCTTTTGTTTCTGGGTCCAGGATGTACCAATTATGCAAAAAATTACAATGGATCAAAATAAAGATTAAGGTATGGAATTCTACGGT
The DNA here is from genome assembly GCA_007115665.2 of Sequoiadendron giganteum. NCBI lineage: Eukaryota > Viridiplantae > Streptophyta > Pinopsida > Cupressales > Cupressaceae > Sequoiadendron > Sequoiadendron giganteum. The sequence continues at coordinate 325,036,530 of CM021109.1, read as the reverse complement.
TTTCAAAAACATCTTTGTTTAGAAAGCCCAAGTGGAAACACAAATTAGGAATATTAATGAGGAAATCATTGAGAAGGGTATGAATGATCAATCTTACAATCTGCAGAAAAAGTTAAACTCTCAATTGGAAGAGCTTCTACATAGGGAAGAGATTTATTGGAAGCAAAAATCTTGGGAGTTGTGGTTGCAAGAGGGGGACTGAAACAAAAAGTACTTTCATGCTTCAGCAAAAATGAGGAGAGCTTCTAATCTTATAACTCAGATTAAGGATTCTTCAGGTAACATTATCTCAGATAGAGATGGTATCCAAAAGAGGGGGTTCATTTTTTTACCTCTTTATTTGATGATACTTCTTTGAAATATGTAAATTTGTCCCAAAAAACTCAAGAGGTACTGCAACATATCCCTCCTTTAGTTACCCATCAAGATAATGTGGAACTTTCCAAGCCATTTTCCATAGAAGAGATTAAGCAAGTGGTGTTCTCAATGCATCCAGGTAAAGCTCCTGGCCCTGATGGCTTCTCTGCTTTATTTTTTCAGAAATGCTGGTCATTTATAGGGGTTGATGTTTAGAGAGTGGTTGAAGAATGCAGGAAACATGGAAATATGTTAAGAAAATTCAATACCACACATATTGCTCTTATACCAAAATTAAAAAATCCACTTTCTTATTCAGACTTTCGGCCAATTTCCCTTTGCAACACCATATACAAAATTGTAACAAAGGCAATCACAAATAGACTGGTCAAATTGATCCCCAAGATTATTTCACAGTAGCAAGGGGGTTTTGTCCCTGGAAAAGAAACCTCCAAAGGTGCTTTAGTGTCCCATGAAATCATTCATTCAGTAATTGAACATCAAAAGGAAGCCATGATAGTCAAATTGGATATGATGAAAGCATAGGACAATGTAAAGTGGGAATTCCTCCATCAAGTCCTTATCAAATTTGGTTTTAGTCCTAGCTAGTGCAAATCGATTTGTTCTTGCTTGTTAGGTGCCAAATTTTTGGTTTTAATTAACATCTGCCCTTCAGGTTTCTTCTCCTCTTTTCAAGGGATTAAACAAGGAGACCCCCTCTCCCCCTTCTTATTTATTATAATGGCAGAGGCTTTGAGTAGGTTGATTTCAGCTCATCATTCTTCTGGGTTATGGTAGGGCATTTCCATTCCTCAGTCACATTTTGTTGTCACTCACATATTATTTGCAGATGACACTTTATTATTTGGGGAGCCTTCTATGAAAGAAGTTAAAATTATCAAGATAACTTTGGATTTGTATTGTTTAGTGTTTGGTCAAAAGATAAGTGCCCCTAAATCCAAAGTCTTCTTCCTGAATTGTACCCCTCATTTATCAAACAAACTATCTAGTGTATTGGGCTTCAAACAAGATTCTCTCCCTTGTAAATATTTGGATATTCCTCTTTTTACAGGTTGTAATAAAAGAGGCTTTTGGTCTAATTTCATTTCTTCAATTAAAAACATAATAGAATCCTAGAAAAACACATGGTTGTCACTGGCTGGTAGAATCCTTCTAATTCAAGTGGTCTTGGCAACAATTCCCAACTACATTATGTTCGTTCTTCCTATGCCTAAGTAGGTACTTGCTGATATTGAGTCTATTTTGATTTTTTTTTTATGGAAAGGCAATAAGAACCCACAAAACAAAATTCACTTACTTGCATGGGATAAAGTCTGCTACATGTTCTGGAGGGGCTGGTATCCAAAATATAAACATGAGAAACAAAGCACTCGGGGATAAGCTTCTGTGGAAATTATACTCAAACAATAACTCTCTGTGGGCAGCCATCATGAAAGCCAAATACTTGGATTCAGATGAACCAGAAAGAATTTTTACTGTCTTGGATCCTCCTAAAGGATCTCAAATGTGGAACTTCATGTTATCTTCTAGACAAATTTTTCTCCCAAATTTATCTTGGCTAATTCATGATGGGAGCAAGGCTGGTTTTTGGGATGAATCATGGAATGGATATCCCCCTCTGTCTAATATTGTTGGGTTAGAGGATATCAAAAGGGTTCTCAAACTAGATTAGGGCTCAAAAGTTGAGGATTATTTTATTTTGTCTTCAAAAGGTGGGATTCATAGAGCAATTTGGAAAAATGCATTAGTTGTTACAACACCTTTATGTCAAAAACAATTGCTATATTTAGAATTAAACAAGAGAGAGATTCATTATAATAATGCAGAAGATAAAATCATTTGGCTACCTTCAAAATCAGGATATTACTCAGTCAAGCAAGGCTATAGAGTTCTTGATCATTGGGAGAGTTCCTCTCCTTCAAGAAGATACTCTTTTTTCTGGGCAAGTGAAGGACTACAAAAAGCGGGCACTTTTGCATGGCTTGCCTTTAGAGGCAGAATCTTGACAAGTGAAAGACTAACTTCTCTAGGACTCGCTCAACCATTCAACTGTGTACTTTGCAATGAGGCTAATGAGACAATAGATCATCTACTTCTAAACTATCCTTTTGCTTCTTTAATTTGGAAAAGGCTTCAATTAAAATTAAATTGGGCAGCACCCCTCCATTTCAAAATCAAATCAGTCTTTGACTCTTGGCCCGCCTTGTATTCAGATTCTTTTTTCTCATGTATTTGGTCTATTGCCCCTATCATTCTAATATGGAACATTTAGTGGGAAAGAAATAAGAGAATTTTTAGAAAGGAAAGAAATGAATTCAAAGCAGTTCTCTTAAAGATTGAATCTTCAATTTCAGAGGTAGTCATGGCACAGGTATCAAAGCACAAGAAATTGAATTCAGTTTTCTCTTCATGGGATAGTGTTTTATTGGTAGAATGGAAATCCTTGTCTCTCCCATTCAAAGGAAGCCTACTGGTAAACTCTTGCAAGCCAATAAACATGAAATAAATTAGGTGGAAAGCTCTGGTCATGAACTTTTGCAAGCTAAATTTTGATGGTGCATCAAAAGGAAACCTAGGGATCTCTGGAACAGGGTATGCCATTAGGAATCACCATGGATCAATTATTAAAGGTGGGATGGCCAGAATTGCAAACAACACCAATAATGTGGCGGAAGCTCAGGCCCTAATTTATGGTGTTAGGCTTGCAATGTCCTTAGATTTGAAAAAATTAATCATAGAATGGGATTCTATGAACACGATTTTGGCTTTCAGAAATCCAAAAGATAGGAATTAGAAAATTGATTACATATTGCAAGAAGTTAAATCTATTCTCTCACAAACAGAGGAGTTTTCAATAATACATTATTACAGAGAAGAAAACTCTGTTGCAAATCATTTGGCCAATCAAGGTTGCACTCTACATTGGGGAGAAAAAACTCTCTCAAACCATGATTTCGTACTTGATCCTAAACTTCACGCAAAAGTTTTGAGAGACACAGAAGCATCCAAAAGAAGATATTTTTTTCTATGCTTTCTTCCTAATATTTTTTTCTTTTCTTTGTGTAGCTTGATTCACTCTCAGCTTAGCTCTACTTGGAAAATGATTTATTTGCAGCCATTCTCCAATCACAAATTAAATGATCTTCATTTAATTTGGCATTCATGAAGTGTCTGCATAGGTTTTTTAGCAGTTGTTTGGGTCTGCAATTCTTTCTTACCCGCACTCGACATTCTTTGTATTTTGCTCGATGGTGGTACGGGCTCTCAGAGAAGTGCTTGGAGAAAGTTGTTTGCTAGGAAAAATGGTTACTTGGGAAGAGTTGAATGCACAATCAACATGCAACAACTATTTTTGTTGGCAAACAGTCGATAGGTGGGTTGAGGAAGTTTGAGAAGATATGGTGGCAAGATCACAGTAAATCTCATGTATCAATGGTTTGATAGGTTTTGAGTCATGTTCCCTTATGTGGAATCATTTTTATAACTTCTTTCTATTTGAGGGAAAACATTCCCCTCATTTCAAACATTTTTTATTTACAATTATTGTATTTATTCCCTCTTTTTATCAGAATTAAATTAACATTTATTTCATAAATAATTTTTTTTGTCACATTCTTCTATCACCTAGTTATCTAATAATTCATTCTTACTCTGACTCAAGATCTATTTAAATTCATCAATTATCTCTGGATTCAATATCTGATCGTCTCTGCGAAGAGACTCTTTGTCACAACCAGTCAATTAACTAGTTCTAACTCATATGCATGCACATATTTATTAATTAAATATCCTTATTTAATTAATTAATTCTTGTGTGCATTTGAATAGATCGTTGTTGAGTTTTAACATTATCCTTTTCATTCAAAGTCTAATTCTTCTATTTTCGAAGACTTTCAACTAAAGATAAAATCATTTATTTAATCTTGATCTCTTATTCATTTTATTTTCAAACAGTCTTAACACCAGATTAAATTATTATTCTAATTTAATCTTTATCTTGCAAAATTTCCCAACTCATGTTCTAACTGACACAGAACTCACATCACATGACATTCAAAAATCTCAATCGTTGATCTCTCTTTCGAATCTAAGCCGATCATTTAGAAACCAACTTTCTATAAATTGACTGACTTTTTCTAGTATTCCTCCTCCCGAAATCAATACACTTTTTGGAAGAACTTAATCTTCGATATTTTTCTTAGACATACATCAAGGCTAGGCTTGCATACATATTGAAAATCTAAGGGGAAGAATACCAACACGGAAAAATGGAGAAGGAAAATCAAGATAATTCGAGGAAATTGATTGATATTCGGTGAGACTATTCTATGTTTTACTTTATTTACTTTTTAGTTTGTTTATCTTGTTCTTTGTTGTTTGATTTAGATTTATGCATGTTTAGATTATATTTAACCATCTTTGATTGCAACACTATTTTATCTACATTACACTTAGGAAGTTTTCTGCACTGTTTAGCTCTTGTATGCAACACTTAGATTTTTCTTTGATTTTTTGCTTTAAAGCAGTAGACAATGATTTCCTTTTTGCATTAAATTCAGCATGTACTTCTAGCTTTCTTTCCCATGCGAAACGAATTAATTTCCTTTTTAAAAAGACAAGAATTCATAATGACATTAGTGATCACGACCTTTGGCACGATTTTCCTAGGAAATTAAGTCGGCAATAGAAAGTTTGTTAACCTTTCACATGCTTTGGAAATTAATATCTCGAAAGGAATAATTAAGCCAAAGATATAGTGAGTACTTGAAAATATTTGCGCTATGTCTTGGAATTTGAAAACATTTGTACTATGACACCTCAGCATCTGGCCATATATACGATCGCTTGGGACTTCCACCAACTGCGCTAATTAATTATCGCTCCTTACTCTTGCACACAACAATTCATACCTGCAGGCGCAACTCGGTGGGATTTTTTGAGTTAACACTTGATTAGCATCATGCTTATGGCTGGCAGGTACCTTAAACATTTCTATAAATAAACTCTTTTAGCAACAATGAATTCACACTTAGCAATTTGAAAGAACTAGTACTAGGCAATTTGCTAGAATTAGCATTTGTGTAGAGATAGACTTAGGCAGTCATGAAGAGGTTAGTACCATGAATACTCCCATTAGGCTAGTTTGCAACAAGTCCCAGACAACATTTATGGGAGAGATTTCAAGTAGACGACTGAAAAGAATGACCAAAAATAAGCATTCTCTAGCTATCATAGCCATGAAGTGGGCTCTGGGAAGGGATTGTATTGAATACGAAGAAAAATATCGGGTGAACACTAAGATCTGCTCTCACTTTGTGGCTTCTCTTCTTGACATACAAGTACCAAAAGATATGATTCTGTGCTTGACACTCCAATTTTTTTTGAATAAGTATCTTAGCAGCCTCAGGGAAGTCGTGACAAATGTCGTATATGGCATGGGCCTCCATGTACCAAGTGACCTACATAAGCATATCGAAGAGGATGTCATGGTGTTGTGGGTGACATTTTTGAGTGGGTTTCGGGTCCTTTCACAAGTTGAGCACCGTCAGAGGGTCACCCGTGCATGTCACTTTTTGCTGCACTGCTATAACGTGGTGCTATTTTACGACGTCGACTGCTACACAGACTTTAGGAACCTTGTGTTCCTCCCGTCAGTCATTGTTGATCCTGTTGATGATGGCATTGCTCCAGTCCCTACTATTGCTAATGATGACAACTCTTCCCATAACAAAAATCCTGCCACTCTTGACAATACTCTTGCCTGAATAGTCAATACGTTTCTCTATTTTTGTAAATATGCCTAGAAAAAGGCCTTTATAGAATATATATAAACTACACAATATCTAGATATACTTTTGAAAGCATGGCCCCAGAGCCATTTTGAAGTGTAATCTCAAAGTATATAATACTGTGAATGAATATACAACTTATATTTTAAAACTCTTGTCTCTTTTAATTTTGCAACTTTTCACCATGAGTTTCCTTTCTTTCTACTTTCTGAATATTTTGTCAATTCTGCATATGGGTTGCCTCATCTCTCTAACATTACTTTGAAATTTCAATTCTCTACATATGGTTGCTTCATTTCTCTTAGGACTACTTTGAAATTTCAATTCTCCGCATATGGTTGCTTCATTTCTCTTAGGATTGTGGAAAGACTGACTAAACAAAATAATGAAAAAGAAAACTATAAAATAAGTACATATTTTACATGGGTAGAACCATAGTAATCCTTAATTAAAACATTTAAGGTGGATTTTGTTAATGAGATTCCCCAATGCTTCTTTATCCATTCTTTTGAGTTTGAAAGCATTGTGCTATTTTCACTTAATGATACAAAAAGGGCCTTCCCACAGGCTATCAAATTTTCCATGTTGACCAGGCTTTGTGGCCCTTTCATTGAACTTAAGCACTAAGTCTCCACATTTAAGACCTTGGTCGGAGGTCTTTTTGTCAAACCATTTTTTAACCACCTGCTAATGGTTGCACATGGTTGTTAGATATTTTTCCCTTTTTTTCTTGAACTTCCATCAGTTTTGCTAGGTGCACCTCCATAGCTCTATTTTTCTCAATCTCTAAAGATTTGAGTAATTGCAAAACTAGAATCTCCATAGAGATGGGCAACAGTGCCTCCTTCCCATACACTAATTCATACGATGAAGTCTTCAAAACATGCTTAGGGGTTATGCGGTATGCCTAGAGTGTTGCCCAAAGATTCTGATGCCATTCCTTATGATGTTTCGAATCGATCCATTTGATGAGTCAAGCTAAGTTTTTATTAGTCAACTTAGCTAGTCCATTTCCCTACGGGTAATAATTGGAAGAGTTCTTAAGGAATATTCCATATTTAAATGTGAACTAACATACCTTAGTCCCTAGGAAAGCTTTTGCATTGTCGGAGATGATAGTCTTAGGTAGTTTGAACCTTGTAACTATTTCCTCAAGGAAATTCACAATCTCTACTTCTGTTGAATTCTTCAAGGGCATGACCTCAGTCCACCGGGTGAAATAATCGGTGGCTATGAGAATCCACTTGTGGTTGTCACTCGATGTGGGGTTAATCATTCGAATGAAATCCAGCCTCCATTGCGCAAAAGGCATGTCTTCTACTATTAGGTTGAGTGGCATGGCTGAATTGTTTCTTCTCCCTACAAAGAATTGGCATTCCTTACATTTTTTTACCAAAGCATATGAGTCGTTGAATAGTGTGGGCTAAAAATACCCCACACTCATAATTTTGATAGCGGTTGTCTTTGTGGAGAAGTTCCCACCTACTGGGCTACTATGGAATTCCTTTAGGATCCTTTGTGACCTCTCTTGATTTACACACCGCGGGAGTACACCATTAAAATTCCTCTTGAAGAGAAATCCCTCAATCAATGTGTATCTGTTGTTTTGCAGTCTGTAAAATATTTTCTTATGAGAGGGAAGGTTTATCAGATATTTATCTGTCTACATAAATCTCATTCTATTTGCCAGCCAACAACTTTTGGACTCAGGTTCATTGAGCAAGACTACTTCAGGTTGTTCTTCTTCTATTGGTTCTTCATTGTCCGATGCCAGATATTCGCACAGCCTCTACCTTGCACATTTTTAGTAGGCCTAACATCAATTTCATACTATAGGATCTTTGTTATCTAGTTGGCCCTTTTCTCAATGATTTCTTCTTCCATTATGTATTCACGCACACTCGAATGTGCTACAAATAGAACCACCTTTCTATAAGAGATAAGGTTTCAGAATTTCTTGAGACCTTTGACAATAGAAAATTCTTGTCTTTCAACAAAGTTATACCTTGTATCATAGTCTTTCATAGTGTGGGAATGGAAGGAGGTCAGATTTTCCCCTTTTCCTTCATCATCTTTTTGGGTTAGGACATTAGCTATGCTAGATCAGTTACTGAACACATACATGATAAAATCCTTTGATAGGTCAGGATTTACTAGCATAGGGGCTGAAATAATGGCTTCTTTTACCTTTTCAAAGGCTTCTCTAGCCTCCCTCATCCATTTGAATGGCTGATCCTTTTTCAACATAAGGGTGATCAACCTTATCAAGCGTGCAAAGTCCAAAATGAACTTACTTACAAAATTCACCTTCCCTAGGAAGGACTGAACTCCCTTTTTGTTGACCGGAAGGGGCAGCTCCTTGATTGCTTTTACCCAATCCAAATCAATAGCAACACCATCTTTGGACATTGCATACCCCAATAATTTTCACTGAGCCACTCAAAAAGAACATTTTTTTGGGTTTAGGGACACCCCAAACTCCTGGAATTTTATAAAAACCAACTCTAGATGATCAAAATGGTCATCTTTTGATTTAGAGAACACCGTCATATCATCCAAGTAGATTAAGATAATCTTGTTAATTAGTTCTCTGAAAGCAATATCCATTGCTCACTAGAAAGTAGCTCCAACGTTTGAAAGGCCAAAAGGAATCTTTGGATATGCAAACGTCCCCCACTTGGTAGTGAATGTTGTCTTATGTCGGTCCTCCTCTTTGACTCAGATCTGATTGTAACTTGAAAATCCCTCCATCAAAGAAAACATTTATGATCCTACCACTATTTGCAAGATTGACTCCATAGAAGGCAATAGGTAGTGATCCTTTAGGGATGATTTGTTCAAGTCCCGAAAATTTTAAAAAAAAGGCAGATATCTCCATTCTTCTTTCAGACTGGAACCAAGTTAGATACCCATGTGTTGTGTTTGATTGAGAAGACGATCTGGGATTGAATTAACCTTGTTGGCTCTGCGCCATTCAGACTTCAATCTTTCGATTTAGTGGCCTTTGTTTTTGGTGGACTGGTTTCGCACCTTCTATCAACTCTATTGTATGCTAGATGATGTCGAGATCATATTCCCTAAGGTCATCATATGACCAGGTCACTACTCCTTCATAATTTTCATAAAAGTTCATGATTATGTCCTTGTCATGCTGCAGAACTTCTTTTCTAACCTTTAGCTTTCTTCCATTTCCGACGTGAAGGTCTATATAGTTGCTTTTGTCCACTACAAACTTCCTCTTATCATTTCTTGCATCATCACAATCAAACAGATTTTTTAGAGTAACTAGGCCCTTTAGAAGCGTATTAGATCTTAACTAAATAATTTTCCCTTCATATGCTTCTTTAATTTTTTGTTGAAGTTGATCGGAAAATTCTCCTAATTGTTAGATGAACAAGGTGATGTGTTCATCACTTTCAAAAACTTTCCAGCTCTAATCATTATCCAGAATGGAGGGTTGAACAATCACTTGCATAGAGTGCATATTCTTGACGAAGTTGGAGATAGGATCAAATTGAGATCCTATTGTCACCATGTGATCTACAATTGAATTATGCTCCCTAAGCACCACCTGAATATTGAAAGCTTTGAAACCTTCAATCAAGTCCCAGAACCTGTGTCTATAAGACTGCATGTGGACATTATTTCCGCAAATATGTCTTAGACTTGATTAATTATCAATTCAGAGTATTCGAACACCATTATTTGCTTGACACCCATTCGCTCTGCGAGGCTTAGACCTTGCACCAGGCCTTCATATTTAGCTTCATTGTTTGAACAAGCGAGCTGGAAGTGGAAAGACCTAAGAATCTCCTCATTGGTTGAAGATGTCAAACATATCCCAACACTAGCACCAACCTTGCACCTTACACCATCAAAGTGCAATGTCCATAGCTCTGAGGCTTGATTGACTGTGGGGTCCTTTACCACCTTCAAGATCTCTTGATCTACATCATAGATGACATAGGTACCCAATCCGATAGCATGATAGTTACCAAAAGGATCAATGTCTATGTGTTCACTCAAGAGTACCTCTTCTTGATCGGTCTGGTCTCCAGTTACCTTATCATCCTCTAGTAGCTCAGTACCATATGTTTCTTCTTTAGTGAAAGAGGTATGAACAACCTCAAATTTGATCATGGATTCATCGGCCACATGTTCTGAATGCAAATATTCAAACACTATTTTCATTTTAGCTTCGTGCTTGGTCCTTAGGATCAGGTGAGACCAATCCAAAGACAGATACTAGCCTATTTTTGAAGTGAATTCCTGGGATAGGCAAAGGTTGAACATGGGAGGAAAATCTATGGTCACAATATCTTATGGAACTATGATGCTTGGGAAAGCGAATAAGGTTAAGGAGAGGTCTTTGATGACACCTACGGTTTCAACTTTGTTACCATCAAGCTGCATAATCCCCCTTTTTAAAGGTTCATAGCTAATTCCTAAGGCTTCGGCTATCTTCTTGGGCATTATTATGGTGCTAGTGCCAGAGTTGATCATGACAATATACAATAATTTCTTTCCTGTAATAAGAGTTAGGAAAAAGGGCTTGGGTTTTGGATTCTCTTTAACTTTAGTAGACGCCTCTTCTGCACTATTTGTGAGAGCTTTGGTTGGAGGTGATGGGCCAACGGCCTTTCATTTGGGTGATTTATCTAATGATTCAATAGCTACATCTTCTCAGAGGGCCTTCTACAATAATGAATTTTTCTTAGGAATAGCTAAGATATCCCAAAGGGATACATTAGCAGAATATTTTTTCAATTGTTCCACCACATTGAATGGTGGTGCATTTGAAGGATTTGACCTCTTTAGCTCTAGTTATAACAATCTCCTTGCATGGTTGTGGTTGTGGAGCAACTATGGAAGAACTAGGAGTCTAGTTGGAGGCACATGTAGGCTACGGGGTGACTGGTTCGCTTGTGAGTCTCCTCTTTGAATGAGTGTTGTAATCAGACTACACTTGTGGGATCTTCGAGGTGAATGCCTCGTATGTGAATACCACCTCTTCTCCTTCCATCCATGAGAAGAGGGAATGGTTGGGAGCTATGTCATTTTCTTGTTCTAAGGAAATTCCTTGCATTTGAGTGGTAAGTACCACATTTTCCATTTATGGAGAGGCATATGTATATCCTCCTGAACTTGATGTTATAACTCGGTTGCACTGTTCTGCCACCTTCTACTGTAAATTCCCACACAAATAATTTTGGGGAATATGCATATCACCATAGGGAAAGCACCAAGGATTGATATCTTTGGCGAGGTTGTTCTTCCCCATGGTCAGCTCTCTACTCGTACTTGGTTGAACAGCTCCTAGCAGAGTAGGTACTAGCACTATTTGTTTAGTTGCTTGGGCCTATGGATTCATGTGTGTACCTCCTTGGTACTAATTCTACTGGTAGGAGGGTCTCCTGCCTTGATAATTTTGGTAGGCTATTCTTGGAGGCGCGACCTGATTGTGCTTGATAGTAGTTACTTCATCTTCTAGGTTCAATAATTCTTTTGTTGCTCATTTCTTCTTTTGAAGAATTAGACGTGGAAACAACATTCTGCGGTGTGCTCGAATATGTATACATAGATTGAGGAGGAGCGGGCACACTAGTAGATGTTAATTCTTGGGTGGGAACCGATGTTTCTAGAAATATTGGCATAACAGGATGAGGTGACAACTTTCCAAAATCAATCAATTTGTTCTCTGCTTTGACCACGATGTTGTATGCATCTGGTAGAGTGGTTCCACCAAGAGGCAGGATCATCATAGAGATTTTGACATTGATGAATTTTAGGTAGACATGAATGCCAACTCGGCCAATGACCGAATAACAGCCTAAATTCTCTGCCAAGTTGTGTGAAATCGGGTATTGAAGTCAGTGATGGCTTCATGAGGAGCTCACTTTATGGTTGCCAATTGATGGTAGAGTGACGACCAATCTCCATTGTTTGAAAATATATCATAGAAAGGATATCCAAGCTGATCCTAGGTACCAATAGTGTTAGCTTGCAGAGTGTGGTACCAATCTAGTGCATTGCCCCTGAAAGAGGTTGTAAGCAACCTTAGCGCTATATTTTGATCAGTAACTCCATGCACCAAACACACATTTTCCACATATTCCAGATGTTTGGATGGTGTTCTTGAGCCATCCCCGATAAATTTAGGTATAACTTTTAAATAAGAGACCAAGATAGGGGCCCAGACAGGGGGTGCTACTGGTGTTATAAAGAGGCTTTCGACATCCCATACCACATAATTTTTGTTAGCAATTGGAAACATGGATAGTGGAGGGGTGAAACATTCACTATATGGGTTTTGGTTTGTACTATTCCTAGTGGCGACACTAACAAACTAGGATTGTTCATTGTTTAGGATCTAGTAACATACCGATGGATAATACACCCACTTTATATTTAGGTACATTAAAGAATTCCTACCGATCATGCCTAAAAAAGAAATTTTTGATGCCAAAAATTGACAAGGTAACAACCTTATGGGAAACCCAGTTAAAAAGGGGGACCTATTGCGGTAAACTGAGTGACCTCCGGCTTTCTAAATAAGTCAACTTCTTCTGTAATTGGGGGTTGAAAAGGGTAGAAGGAAAAAAATGTAAAATTAAATCTAATCTAAGTCGATGCACCAAGAATTAGATATGAGCACGATAAACCTATCTGTTAGATTGATTTAAGGGTCGTTCAACAATCTCCTATGTCCCTAGAATAAAAAAAATCAAAATGGAAACTTGAATAATTCAATCGATGACATAAAATAACTTCCATAGTCAAAGACATGGTTTGAATCAACAAGATTATATTGAAATTATAGAAGTCTGCGCATAAATTACTAAATACAATGATGGCACAATATAAAGCTTTATCAAATTGTGAAGAAACAGAAAGGTCAAACAATGGCACAGTCTACGAATCTTATACAATAAGCTAAAACAATACAAGAGGCCTAGTGTCTTTCCACAATTTTTTTGTTAGTTTCAAACCCCTTCTTTGAAAGATGAAGCAATCTTTATAGATAAAATATCTCACTACTTGGCTGGCCGGTAACATAAAAGATTTTGAATCATGAGTGAAGATATTAGAGCAATGATTTTCCATGGCCACTACAACAAAAAATATTTTGAACATGGAACGTGGTCGCTTAGAAACCATACGCATCCCTTGCAAATGATGGCAGTGGTCCCAAAAGAACATAGTGCCAACAAGTGTTGCTAATCCATGAAGGAAGTTAGAACACATGACAATATTGGTAAGGCTTGTTGTTTCTTGCTCCCTACTTCTCCTCAATGAAGTCCCAAAAGAGACAAGTGGCGATAGGTCAGAGCCCGTGGTTCATTCTTCCTCTCTTGCGATGAAAACCTGAATGGTGAAGACACGTGGAGGTATCCTTCACAAACAATGTTGTCGGTTGGGTCCACCAAAAGTGTACACAGATCGATGCTACATGGCACTCAAACGAGGCCTGATAGAAAAGTGAAGGGAAGCAACCTTAAAATATATGAATTGAAAACGCGTGGAAGCATGGCAGGAGCCGTTAGAAGAGTGAAGGAAGAAATCCCTGCGGAGAGCACCTAGTAGACACAGTGGCAATAGTCGGACAAAGCTTTTACAAAAAGGATCCTGAAGAATGCAAAGTATGGGTGTGGGCCGGTACTTAACAAAAATAAAAAACCACCTAGAGGGAGCTCAAGGAAATTTATGTTCATAGGAAGCAATGGTCTTCTTTGCAATTTTGATGGCATAATATTGATCTTCAATCAAGTGTATGTACTCCTATTTCAATGTCTCCAAGGATTCTTTGATAATTTGTAGATTAGGGAGAGCAAATTCATCCTTAACCCCTTTCCATCTCTCTTCAATTTGATCCTCCAATAGAGTTCTTCTATCAAACTGTGTGTGTGGACAAAACTAGATAGAGCTCGCTCTTCCCTTTCAAAGGACACCATGAATCGATCTTCCCACTCTTGAATATGCAAAGCTGGTGAACTACAAATACGATGCTTTCCAAAATAAAAACTTTGTTTCATGTCTTTTATGTCCTAATAGCTGCTCCAAGACTCCCTTTCTTCACCACCCACTAGCTGAAAATGCTCAATATCATAAATAGGATCAAACTCTACAATTTCTTCTAGCCTTTTCTTAAAACCAAAATTCTCATTCTTGTTTTCAATGACTCCATGGCTGTCCCTAGTTTCACATCCCACATCATCCTCATGAGGAAATTTCTCAACAACAAGATGATAATCAACTCCGTGCACTACTAAGTCAGATTTATTCTCAAGAACACCATCTAACCCTTTAATATCAGGAGCTTTATGGACTTTAAAAACTGTTTCCACCTCACTGTCACTTTGATCAGACAAGAAGGAATCCCCAAAATCAATCATAATATCACCATTGTTTTCTGATATAGATTCCTCATCAAGTTCCATTTCATCATCTGGATCAAAGGAAAATTCATCCCACATAGGTTCTTTGTTGTCCTTAGGTGCCATCACACCCGGATCCCAAATTCTATGGGGCTGATTATTTTGATCAATAGAAAAGTGCTCATTGTAACCCTCTTGGAGTGTTGACTCTTTGAGTAAGTCACCTCCCAACTCGCTCAAATTGATATCCTCATCATAAGTATCTCTCTCCAATGGCTTAGTTTGATAATCAAACCCAAGTCCACCCATGCCACCAACTCTATAATAAAGTAAAGAGTCATCAATGCTAGTTGTTTGGAAAACTCTATCATTTTTACCTTTAATGAACCCATCATCTATAGGTATTTTTCTGCTCTCATCCTTAGTAGTCACATGCATACCAAAGAGGTCTTCTTGATCACTTTTTATAAATTCTTCATGTGAAATCTCTTGGAAAGTTGAGTCAGCAATAAGAGGAGAACTGTTCATCACCAAATCTTCCACAAACACATTGGAATCATCACTATGGTAATGGTTATAAGTTGGTTGAATGATACCCAATTTTTTTTTACCATGCTCTTCTTTAGCAAAATCAAACCAAAAATTAGTTCTACTAACATCTTTTGTGAAGTCATTAGTCTCAATACATTCATTGGATGAATCCAAATTAGGATCCAAGGCTGCTATTTTTTTATTTTCACCAAACCAATCTTCATTATCTCCAGTCACATGCAAGTCTAAGGGAGTATTTTGGGCTCTAACACACACTCCTCATATGTTAAGGTTTCTCCTTCAAAATCATGGTCATCTTGATGTGTCATGTTCACTTTACTTTCAAACCTTTAGATTTCACAACAATCCTTGAGTATGCCCTTTTAATGTCAGGATCCATCATTAGCATGGTCAGTTCCTGTATCAACTCAAATATAGACTTCTTTGTAGTCATCTCCCTCTGTCTGTATCTTTGTTCACTTGTGCTCATAGAACGAATAGTTCTAATATTTTATGACCACACAGGATGGCAAGAAGAACTTGCTCTGATACCACTGTAACATACACCCCTAATTTTTTGAATGTTTCAATATTGTTGCTATAATTTTCTAATGTGTATTTGCCTTTGAGTTTTCATGATATTTTGGGGCTCTAACACACACTCCTCATGTGTCAAGGTTTCTCCTTCAAACTCATGGTCATCTTGGTATATCATGTGCACTTTTCCTTTCAAACCTTTAGATATCACAACAATCCTTGAGTATTCCCTTTTAATGTCAGGATCCATCATTAACATGGTCAGTTCCTGTATCAACTCAAATATAGACTTCTTTGTAGTCATCTCCCTCTATATGTATCTTTATTCACTTGCGCTCATATAATGAATAGTTATGATTTTTTATGACCACACAGGATGGCAGGAAGAACTTGCTCTGATACCACTGTAACATACACCCCTGATGTTTTGAAATTTTCAACATTGTTGCTATAATTTTTTGATGTGTGTTTTCCTTTGAGTTTTCATGAGATTTTTCATATTGTCAACATGCCAATGGAAATAAAGCATAGAAAATAAAATAACAAGTAGTTGGCTTAAGTTAAGAACCTCTCAACATTGAATTTATAGCTTCATAACCCAATTAACTAAAAAGAAATTTCTTCTTTCAATATATAGAAATTTAATAACAGTTTGGCCTAGAATTACAATGAATTTAATGACAGATTGAAAAGAATAATTAGACCTAAACAAGTAGCATGGCAACAATATTCAACCCTCCAAAGATCATTGAGCAGAAACAAATATTAGGTTGTATTTTCCTTACTTTCAAGCAACCCAAATGTTGCAAAACAGTCCTCAATAACCAACAACAGATGCCATAATTTTTGCAAATTACAAAACTAAAAATGAACACCACAAAGGACATCCCTCTAAGAAAGTTTGATCTGCCCTAAAAATTCAAATCCATCACTAAAAATTGCAACCTAATACTCTTTGGAATCGCCATGTGAGATGAGTCTTTCAATGAACCAATACCCATTTCGTCTTCTTAGGCCATCTCTAAGATGTGAGCAAAAAGGTGAGTTCTGATCTAGAGAAGCAATGCCTAGAAAATGATTTAAAACACTCCAAAACTTCAAGAAAACCACACCATACCAAAATCCAAACAAAACACACCCAAAATCCTCAAAAGAACTGAAAATTCTTCTTTTACAAACACCCAAAAACCCTTGAAAGCTGAACTCTGTTAAGCTCTATATGATCCCTATTGTGGAATCACTCACAATCTAACTAGGGTGGATATTTCAAAACTAGAATTAGCCCAAACAATGAGGTTTTTCATCCTTAGTTCGTAGCCCAAGCAATTTGGAAGAAATCTAGCAGCATTTTGTTATGTTGCCAAAGTCAAGATGTGCAAATGAGAGCTAAAATGGAGTTATAAAGAAATTAGGGTGATGGACTTGAAACATCTCTAAATTTCCTCCTAAAACCCACACCCTTCTCTTCATTTGAAAAATAAATTATAAATTCTCTTTTCTCCCTTCTCTAGGTGTCCACTTCATGGAGAAATAAAATATTAATAAACCTTTTAAAAACAACTTAAAGTTGTTCGCCTAGGCCCAAGGTGTTTTTTGAATGACCACTCAACCCCTTTAACTTAATTTTATAAAATTATTTTATTAAACAACTCAAGTGACTGAATAAACCAGTTATTTAATACTTCACCTTTAGGCTCTCCAAACTATATGATAAATTATAATGTTGCACACACAAAATCCTAAGACCAACTCCCCCAAGAAAGACTTACTATAAATAGCACAACTAAAAATAGTAAGTGCTCACCATACATCAACCAAAGAAAAACTAAGGACCACTGAAGAGTATTGTGACCAACTAAAGATAAAAAACATGATAAACCAACCATTGCTAAAAATAGAAAGATGCCAACCACCGCAACTACCACAATTTCCAGAAATAGTACTTACTAAAAATAGAACTTACTATTAATAGTATACTGCTAAAAATAGTAAGTGACTTCGAACTCATTTTGAGCACAAATCGGGTAGCCATCGCAACTTACTAAAAATAGTAAGTCCTAAAAATGTTGTTAGATGCAGATGCATGTCTACCATTGTGAAGCTCTCTAAAAATCTAAAAAGAATATGAAAACCAATCCTGCATGCAAATTCCTAATTGAAATGCATGTCACTTTCATCAAATGCATGTCACATCTCTCTGACACTTTTCAAAAACCCAAAAAGATCTAAAAAACACATTGTCGAACTCCATCATGCAAACCCCTGAACCCACAAAAGAAGCCTCCTAGAAAATAAGAAACCCTAATTCTGCCTTTAACTAGCCTACGTGCATCTAGAAATAGGCTAACAATCACTGGAAAGTGTAGTGCTAAAAATGGGGACATTACAATCTGGCCTTCCCAAATATTGCTTTTCCTCAAGCAATGCCACCACAACTCCAAAAATATTAGGCTGATCCATACCAAACCAAGTACGATCCCAAGGTCCCAATTCCATCTCAGAAAGGCATCATGTCGATGTTGTACCACTCTGATCACATAAGTGAAACCATCACGTGAAAACTGCACTAACCTCCCTTGTAACCCCAAAATGTTACCATCCATGAAACTCAAGCTGAAGAAATTGGAAGAACTGAAATCAATACCATGCACCATCTCATGCCCAAAAGACTCTGAGTAATCAATACCAAAAATGCCACAGTCTAATCACAAACCTGGGCAACAATAAAGATAATCTACTCAACTCAAAATCAAACTCCTCAACATATCTCCATATGGTATCTAATAGAGCCACGAGTGCATATGTGACTTCTCCAAATCTCCTTGCAAAGAGGAAAACAATCCTTTGCAAGAGCTCAACAAACTCATCTATGTAACTCCACATGAATCTACTATGCCTCATCTAAATTATTTTGATACAACCATGGAGGCTTCTTAAAATTCTTACAGTTCCAAATCTAAGAGTCTTAGAATGATGAACCAAAGCAAGCAAAGGTTCGTCATCCCAATCATAAGTAGAAGAGAGTGCATAAGGATAGGCACTAGTTAGAGCTTGAACACTACCCAAACACAGATATTGATTTCCCCAACTCAACATACCTCTCATCTGAGACCATGAACCAGTATTTCTAGGAGATCGTGAAGTCTGAAAATGAGTACATCAACTACCCCCAGTCTAAAATGGTTGATTTGAGATCTGATTTAAGGAAAATCAGCATCCAAGAAGATGAATAGTTGCTGCAACACTAAAATTCATCATCCAAGATAACATATCTTCTCATGTCCAAGGTAGAAAACATCCTCTCAAGTGACTCCAACACCACATAGAACCATCCTTTTCTCAAAATATTTCTCCAATCCACTAGTTGATGGGTAAAAGGAACCATGAGATGGATGGTCAAGAAGGGGACAATACCCAAAAATCTAAAAAATTGACCCTTATCCCTCTAAAGATCCTTTTTTCCACATGTAATAAGCTCCATCAACCCATGTTGAGGATCCCAAGCATGGATACCCAACTAAAAGTGATCTCCAACACAACGGCAAGAATACTCAACACATCCCCAAGTGCTAGTGAATCAAGTGTATACTCAAGAAATTGGTAGCTTCACTCATGAATGTCTAAAACCAATCCATGAAAGCATCTAAAACTATGGATCATGGATCAAACGTTGTCTTCAATCCTAATTCCCATAAAGGACTAATATGAATCAAAACATCACTCAACCCAAGGGATGGATTGTTAAGCATGTAAATTTTTTGTTTTGGCCCTTCTTTCTCCCGTACTTCATGAGTAACAAATCTGAATTCTTCACTCCTTTTTATTGTGATGAAATTACTAGTAGCTACCAAGACTTGTTTTGTTATCACCTTGATGTCTAAATCATGGTCACTATGATTTAAAACTTCCCAAGTGAAAACTTCATCCTCAATCCCACTTAAACATTCTTCGTCAAGCAATTTTATTGGAAGATTATCAATTGCAAGGATCAAAACTCCCTCATGATTTGCTTGCAAATAATCAATAAGTTGAAAACCACATTCCATATTGTGTTTGGAAACTCCATCAGGATCCCATTTCATGCTATTGTCACTTGATGCTTCATCTTCCATCCTAAAGAAGGGATTATCATAAGTTGCCTTGGCACTAACTTCAAAGAGAGGATTATCCATAATATGGAATTCTTGTCCTTTATCACATTCAATCCCTACTTGTTGAAACAAATCTGCACATAAAACTTATAATTTTCTTGTGAAAATTTCAAGATCAAACTCCTCTCGAAGACTATCAAGCTCACCAATTACTTGCTTGATTTCTTCAACTCTTTTCTCATTCTCTTGCTCCCTGAAAAGTTTGAAATCAGAAAGCATCCTTAGTAGTCACATGCATACCAAAGAGGTCTTCTTGATCACTTGTCTTAAATTCTTCATGTGAAATCTCTTGGAAAGTTGGGTCAGCAACAAGAGGAGAATAATTCATCACCTTCCACAAACACATTGGAATCATCACTATGGTAATGGTCATAAGTTGGTTCAATGATGCCACCCAAAATTTGTTTAACACGCTCTTCTTTAGCGAACTCAAAACACACATTAGTTCTACTAACATCTTCTGTGAAGTCATTAGTCTCAAGAAATTCATTGGATGAATCCAAATTAGGATTTAAGACCACTTCTTTGTTCTTTTCACCAAACCAATCTTCATTATCTCCAATCACATGCAAGTCTAAGGGAGTATTTTGGGGCTCTAACACTCCTCATGTGTTAAGGTTTCTCCTTCAAACTCATGGCCATATTGATGTGTCATGTGCACTTTTCCATTCAAACCTTTAGATTTTGCAATAGTCCTTGAGTATGCCCTTTTAATGTCAGGATCCATTATTAATGTGGTTAGTTCTTGTATCAACTCAAATATAGACTTCTCTGTAGTCATATCCCTCTGTATGTATATTTGTTCACTTGGACTCATAGAATGAATAGTTCTATTTTTTTATAACCACACACGATGGAAAGATGAACTTACTTTGATACCACTGTAATATACACACCTGATTTTTGAAAGTTTCAACATTGTTGCTATAATTCTTGATGTGTGCTTTCCTTTGAGTTTTCATGAGATTTTTCATATTTTCAACATGCCAATGGAAAGAAAGAATAGAACAAAAAATATCAAGTAGCTAGCTTTAATTAAGAATCTCTCAACAATGAATTTGCAGCTTCATAACCCAAGTAACTAACAAGAAATTTCTTCTTTCAATACACAAAAAATTAATATTAGTTTGGCCCATCATTATAATGAATTTAATGACAAATTGAAAGGAATAATCAGACCTGGACAAGTAGCATGATAATATTATTTAACCCTGCAAAGAGCATCGAGCTGAAACAAATATTAGGTTCTATTTTCCTTGCTTTCAAGCAACCCAAACACTAAAAAATAGTCTTCAATAACCAGCAACAAATGCCATACTTTTTACATATTACAAAATTGAAAATGAACACCAGAAAGGACATCCCTCTAGGAAAGTTTGATCTTCCCTATAAATTCAAATCCATCACTAAAAATTGTAAGCTAATACTCTTTGGAATCACCATGAGATGAGTCTTTCAATGAACCAATACCCATTTCGTCTTCTCAAGCCATCTTTGAGATATGAGCAAAAAGGTGAGTACTAGTCCAGAGAAGCAATGCCTAGAAAATGATTTAAAACACTCTAAAACTTCAAGAAACCACACCAAACTGAAAGCCAAAAAAACCACACCCAAAATCCTCAAAAGAACTAAAACATTTTCTTTTCCAAACACCCAAAAAACCCTAAAAATTGAACTTCGTTAAGTTCTATATGGTCCCTGCTGTGGAATCACTCACAATTTGACTAGGGTAGATATTTCACCACTGAAATCAACCCAAATGACGAGGTTTTTTGTCCTAATTTCACAACGCAGGAAATATGGAAGAAATACAACATTATGTTATGTTTCCAAAGTCAAGATGTGCAAATGAGAGCCAAAATGGAGTTATAAAGAAATTAGGGCGATGGACTTGAAACATCTCTTAATTTCCTCCTAAAACCCATTGCCCTTCTCTTCATTTTGAAAAATAAAACATTTTAAATTCTCTTTTCTCCCTTCTCTAGGCATCCCACTTCATGGAGAAATAAAATATTAATAAACCTTTTAAAAACAACTTAAAGTTGTACGCCTAGGCCCAAGGTGTTTTTTGAATGACCACTCACCCCACTTTCACTTGAGTTTATAAAATTATTTTATTAAACAACTTAACTGACTGAATAAAACAATTATTTAATACTTCAACCTTAGGCTCTCCAAACCATATGAGAAATAATATTGTTGCACACACAAAGACCTGAGACCAAATCCCCCAAGAAAGACTTAGTATAAATAGAACTACTAAAAATAGTAAGTGCTCACCATACACCAACCAGAGAAAAACTAAGGACCACTAAAGATAACAAACATCATAAATCGACCAATGCTAAAAATAGAAATATTTCAACCACCACAACTAGAACCATTTCTAGAAATAGTTCTAAAATAGAACTTACTATAAATAACATACTACTTAAAATAGCAAGTGACTTCAAATACATTTTAAGCACAAACCGGGTAGCCATCACAACTTACTAAAGATTGTAAGTTCAGAAAAGGTTGTCAGATGTAGATGCATGCCATACCATTGTGAAGCTCTTTGAAAACCCAGAAAGAATCCATAAACATATCTTGCATGCAAACTCCTGATTGAAATGCATGTCACTTTCATTAAATGCATGTCACATCTCTTCAAAGCTTTTCGAAAACCCAAAAAGATCCAAAAAATAAACTACCAAACTCCTACATGCAAAACCCTGCATCCACAAAAGAAGCCTCCTATAAAATAGGAAACACTAATTATGCCTTTGACTAGCCTATGGGCATCCGAAAATAGGCTAAAAATCACTAGAAAGTGTGGTGCTAAAAATGGGGACATTACATAATGGAATTTGTTGCTTGATTGTTCATGAGTGGTATTTTCTCAAAAGTTATGTCAATGAAGAAGTCCTTCAAACTTTCTACCATCTTCTTATAAGAAGTGAGTTTATCATCTTCTTTTTGGTAGTTGTCATTGACTTGGTTAACAATCATCTACGAGTCCCCATAGAATTTTAACTCTTGTATCTTCCATTGAACTTGTTGGAATCAAGGAACACTGAGAGGGGGGGTGAGTCAGTGTTCTACAAAATCTAACTTATTAACTTGATCTTTAAACCACTTATAACATTGAACCAAAAGAAAGATGCAAGAACACAAGACAAACAACCACAACACCATAACATAAGGATTTTTATGTGGAAACCCTATTAGGGAAAAACCAAGGTGGAGGTCAATTCATAATTTGAGTATACTCAATACAAGTGTTTACAAAAGGAATGCACATGCATTCAGGCACATTGCCTAGAGCTCACTACTCAAATAAAAAAGACTTTCTGCCCAAAAGAAGACTCACTATCTTGCAGTCAAATCTAGAAGACAACTGGAGTAGATGAACTATGAAATAGCATCTCCTAATACCTGGTTATAGTTCCGGTTAAGCACATTATTCACATTTTTCACACTTTGTCTGATTCTGCTCTAAAACTTGTTTTCTTTAATTCAGATCACCAATCTTTATTCTGCTCAAATGAAACTACACACAATCGATCTATATTCCTTCTAACTCTTGCATCACACCGCAACATATATCAAAATGATATGAATGATCGGTTATATATATATCCGCGACTAGAGATTAGAACAACTGTATGTCGACTTAAACAAAATATAAAACGTGCACAAAATGTCAGCTCAAACCATGGACAATTATTAATGTGAATCAACCAAAGTCAGCCAAAACATAGTGAGGACCTAAAACAACATGTCTCAAACACGAAACACTTTAAATAATTATGCCTCAAAGATCCACAACACTCTTCACTCATTTAGTCGGCCTTTTTGCACTGTTAGACTTAAAAACAATACAACGGATCTCCTAACTTGCACACAAATCAATGTGAACCCTGATGACTCAAGGATACGATAGTTAATACATCAAAATACCTTCCCTGAGATCCACAACATAAAATGATAACATGAAATTACATATGAGCCAATATACACAACTCTGTCGAATACCCTATTTTAGCTTTGATAGATAATACATTTCTTCAATCTGACTTCCGGTATAAGAAATTACTGAGATGTGGATTGGATTACTGACTAGGTTTTCCATCAATGACAATACCAGATGACTTGTGCGATGTCTCTTTCCAACAATCTCCCCCTTTGACATTGATGGCAACACTTAGTGAAAAATGACTAAGTGTCGGAATCAGTACTAACATGAATACACTACAATCCTCAAAACTCAAAAAAGATTTATATCCACAACTCCCTTTGAGATGAATATTACATTTTTCAGTATCCCACACTCCCCCTTTGAAATCAATGGCAAAGATGGGAATCCACATACCAAAAATGATACAAAACTGTATATGTACAAACATGCTTTACTAACTTACATGAACTTGAATGTGTCTGCAAAATTATTCTTCAACAAGCTTAAACTAGTGTCCCAACCCTTTTTGAGACTTTTCAAAATAGTCATGTAACCAGAGAACAAGTAGGATTGCATCTTTGCTGACTCAAGATTTGTCGGATCACTGACAACCATATCATCATGTGCTTCCTTCAATGCACTAAGCATTGTCTCCATTTTAGGACCAATTAGTCCTTTGAGTTCACATACCCTTTCAACAATTTTGTCTTCTTCATGCTTAAAACTTTTGATTTTTTCAAGTAGGGATATGATTTGACCTTCATGCT
Source organism: Sequoiadendron giganteum (assembly GCA_007115665.2). NCBI lineage: Eukaryota > Viridiplantae > Streptophyta > Pinopsida > Cupressales > Cupressaceae > Sequoiadendron > Sequoiadendron giganteum. The sequence continues at coordinate 325,012,062 of CM021109.1, read as the reverse complement.
TACTCACGGAAATGGTTAGAGGATCAAAGGTTTGAGAAATATCTGCTAACTATTTCTCATATTCCTTAATTTTCTTATCAGTGACCTCAATGAATTTGGACAAAGATAAACATGACTTGTAAATATTTCCACCTTCAGATAATGCACCTTGAATTTTCTTTTCACAGGTAGCTAATAATTATTTATCATTAGCAATCATACACTTCAATCTACTGAACCTGTTTGCATCAAATTATTTCTAAACCTTATCCTCAGTTGACTTTTCAAGAGACTCAAAGTGAGTACTTATAGAGTTGATAAGTTTCTTTAGCTGACCTGAGGGAGAATCAAATGAATCCTTGACATGTGTGGGCATGATCTTCTCCAAGATACTAGATGCAAGACTTAGCAGCTCACTATCCTCAATGTGAGATTTCAGTAACTCTTCCCTTGCCTTGGTTTGAGCAAATGATGCCACCTTCAACTTTTGAATAGGAGATAGAGTGGCCAGTTGATAGGACCTTCAACCAATTCAGAGTCAAAATCCTCCTTTTGTTATTCTAAGAACTTCTTTACTTACTTAGTAGTGTCTGTTGCTTCCATAACAACTTCTTTTGTCTCATCCTTTTTTTATTCAATCTTAGATTCTTGCTTGACTTTGGGAATCTCTACTTCTTCAACTATCATATCTTTAGGAGCTTCAGTTTCCATGGGAATTTTAGTATCTTCCACATCTAGAGGATTCTGAGTGTCCTCAATTATGTCTTCATTCACTTCTTCAATATTAGCCAAAACATCTTGAACTTCCAGACCAGATGGAACATCTTCAACATGAGTTTCTTCAGACACAACGTTATATTTGTTCTTCAACATAACTACCTTAAGAATTTTCTCAGTATCTTTTGCCACTTCCTCAATCTACTTGATCATAAGATTATCCACCCTTGATTTTCTCTTAAAATCCTTTTTAGCTTCATTGAGGATTTTCTTCATTTCTTCTATTGACATTACTAGACATAGATTGGCAAGTATGTGTTCTCTCATTCATTCTTCTTCAACTCTTTCATTTACTCTCCTCATTTCTAAGACTTCATATAACCCTTTAGGTAACCCTGAAATTATTTCTATGAGAGTCTTATTGAAAAAATTCAAATATTTTATTGTGGCTTCTTCAAGAGTTGTCTAACCGACACTATCAAAAGTGTCATACCATTCAGAAAGTGTTTTGAGATTACCATCCTTAATTAATGGTTTTTCCGTTTCCTCTATAGTCATACCTAATTTATCAATTTTCACCTTTTTCTTGAATTTTTCTTCATCAGAGGGATTGTTCTTAGATTCTTTTGATGCCTTTGTTCCCTTATGCTTGATTTCTCAAACTTCATCATCTGATTCAGTTTCTTCATCATCTTCAATAGCAACATAGACTCTTGTGCTTTTTTTCTTCTTCCTCTTTCCTTCTCTTCTTGATTTTTTTATTTGAACTTTTATAGGACTTGATTTCTTTGTAGGACCGGATGAGGGTGCATAGCTCCTTGTAGATCTAGATCTAGCAAAGGATGTTGCTAGATTAGCTAGCTCAATTCTAGCAAGCTCCCCTTTTTCAGCTTGTTCTCTTTTCTTCCTAGCTTCCCTCACAGCGTCAATTGATATGTCAAGGCTTTCTCCAAAAGCTTCAACTTCCCTTCTCACCTTCAGACTATCACAGGATTCCTTAATTGATTATGCCTTTGTATCTCCTTCTCTGCAAAGGTACCAAACCTTTCTTCTATCGGATCCCAAGGTTTACTCAACGATTGTTCAGCATACAACTCCAAAATGTGTTCTTCAACCTCATATCCCATAGGCATTATCCAAACTGTTCTAGGTTATGTTGCTTCAATTAAACACTGATCAATGTCAACCATGAAGCAAATAGTGTCCTTATATTTTTCCATAATAGACTTAGGAATCCTTTCCCTAGCTTGCATTACACTATGAAAGTTTTTGAAGTATCCCTAGATAGCAGTTTTTCTTGCTTTGATATCTCCAATTCTGTATAACATATCTCTTATTTCAACAACTATAGATCTGTCACTTTCCCATTGCACTTTACCGACTCTCGGAACTTCATTCATGAAGTAGAAGAATAGACACAAAAGTAGATTGTCATACTTGAAAATATTCTTCTTGTCCTTTATTTTACAAAGATTTTCAATTAGCTGGCTTCGGAGTAACTCACATAAGTCATATTCTGCATTTTCCTTGACCATTTGATAAGTTGCATAGATTTTAGTACCAGATATAGAGTTATCCCAATTGGAGTGATAGATTTTGTGTCCAATAACCATAGAAGAAAACTTTACATCCAATTCAATGATGTCATTAACTGTCATGGCTCTTCTGTCAAAATTGGAACTGGTTGCCTCAGTGATTGTTTGGTTCTTCACAACTTTCAATGTGGGAAACCAACCGATTGAATTCAGACTAGTAACTATGCTTATAACTTCTCTTGTGATCTTGAAGGGCTGATTTAACCACATGAACTCGACATGCACTTGACTTAGTATGTACCGAACCCATTCATTTTCGTCGAACATGAGAAACTTCACAATTTATGTGAATTTCTTCTCCTCCAAAATCTTAAATTCAAGCTTTACACAAAAATATTCTCCCACAATGTGATTTGTATATAAATTTAACAACTAGGAGCTTCCTAACTCCTCAATATTCACATGAATGTATGCCCTAATATCTTCAATGTGCAAAAAACCATACAGAACTAAAGAAAATGCACCTAATGGTTCTGTCTCAATGGATTTGAATGGGTGCCATTTGAATTTTGGGTGGGGTCTATCCTTAATATCAATGACTAACGGAGCAGCCATTTCCAAAAAATTCAAATTGACAAGTTCGTAGATAAATACCTTTTCGCCGAATGAGGGTTTGTTCATTGAATCGCCTTCAGATTATATTGTAAGATGGGAAAATCAAATAGTATAGATTAAGTGACAACCAACACTTCTAAACTATTATCCCAATCTAAACAAGAGAATACAAAAAAATAGAGCAATCAAAATGAAAGCAAATGAAATAAAAAACTCCCCTTTGAAGTTGATTCTTTCTCTTGTCTCTCCTATTTCTTCTTATGCCAATATTGCCCTCAGATTTGTTGATGAAGTTGTGCAAATACCTGCAAATAGTAAGCAAGAAATTTGGAGATAATGACTATTAAATTGAAAATGGAGGGGAAGGGTTTCTTTTATAGACAACCATTTGAATGGACAGACGAGATTGATCTTCTAGAAAGATTCTAAGATCAACGGATGAGGATTCATGAGAGGGAAGTTACGAAATGGATGGCCAAGATCGAGTTTCTAGAAAGATGCCAAGATCTATGGTTGAGAATTGATGCAACCAGAATATGCCATGCATGGAAAAGATATGACGTTGACGGCTATGACGCTGGACAGCTATGACAGACATGCAGGACATGCAGACTATGACATGAAATAATAACAGGGGATCTTTGACCAGAATAGAGGGATAAATAATTTATTTTAAATTATTTATTCGAAAATGGAAGGGGATGACAAGTGGCAAATAAATAATTTATTTTAAATTATTTATTCGAAAATGGAGGAGAAGGACAAGTGGCAAATAAATAATTTATTTTAAATCATTTATTTGGAGGAAATGAAAAAGGAGATTTAATTAAATTCATAAATTTAATTAAAGGAGGAGATATAAATTAAATATGGATAATTGATTAGGATCAATTATTTAAAGGAGAAGAATGACACATAATTAAATAATTTCGTTAATTATTTAATTATAGAAAAATAAAAGGTCAAATAATTATTATTATCTGACTATAGACATGTGATAAAAGATAAATAATTAAATAAATAATGATTTATTTAATTATTGAAGAAAGGGGTATTAGTGACGCAATTAAATAATTTTAATTGATCAAGATAGAAATGAGAAGGTGAATCAATTAAATAATTTTAAAACTATTTAATTAATAAAGGAATATGATCGAACATAATAGAATAATTAAAATTATTCAATTATTGAAAGATGATGACTAGGAAAAATGATGCTAATAAACTTAGGACATTTTTCAGTGTCTACATATATCTCGCCAAAATTCGTTTGCAGAGCTCTCCAAACTTCTTCTTCTCAAAGCGCAAAGTGACAAATGAGGAATAGAAGTGACCTTTTATCATTTGCACACCTAAATTTTTGTCGCATTAAATTCTTTTGTCCTAGGTCTTTTGTATACCCTTTTTTCATAGTCCGTGAAAGAAAATCCTTTTGTGAACCTTAAATTTTGCATAAATTTTCTCCACAAGTGTTCCCAAAATATTTGTAGATCATTAACACAATCGTTGCAATTTACCATATTCTGGTACCAACTACCGATAGGGGGTAAAAGATTTTCTTGAGAGCTCCCCCTAGGCTAGAGGCCTTAAACTAATTCCCAGAGGAATTTTTAGTACCAAATTTTGGCACTGATCCATTTCCTACACCAGAAACACTTTTCTTCACCCATGTCTTCTTCATTGGATCCCTGATCTCATCCATAGTAACTTTTCCTTTTCCCTTATCATACTTTTACATATTTTCCCTTTGTTTACTAGACCCTTCCTGCTTCCTCAAAATTTTGCAATGTGATTGGATTTGTTACTCCATTGATTTTCTCTTGATCTACACTGGTTAGCAATATGACCAAATCTGTTGCAGGCATAACATCTGACATTTCTATTGAAAAAATTGTTTGACATATTTTTGCATTCAATTGACTTATGACCATACTTATTGAAATTGAAACACTAACCAGAAAATGATGGACCACTTGAATTGATTCTACTTCTACATTGAACAACCATATGACCAAATTTATTGCAAACAAAATAGTATCCATTGAAATTTTGAGCATTGGGTTGTCTTACCGGATACATTCTAGCTTTGTTCGTTTGATTTCCAGACCTAAATTTCCTTTTACTAGATCCAAATCTTTCTCCTTTCTCATATCCAAGACCTTGCTTGTCACTTGCAATCTTCTGACTTTGAATCAGTTCATCAAGCTTAGCTGAGCTAATCTTGAACTTCTCCTTGTATTCATTTGCAGTAGAAAGTTCATCCCTGAGAATAACAATGTATTTCAATCTCTTCTTCATTGTTTCTGGATTGTTGTAATTCAAGCTCCAACTGATTGAATCTGTTGCATTCATCAAATATTTCTTTCAAGGACTGAGTAAGATTATCTTCATTCTTCTTTCTATCTTCAATCTCCTTGGTCATCCTCATCAAAATAGATTCCATCTCATGCTTCAGGACAACATTATCTCTGGTGAGCTTTTCACATTCTTTTGTCTTTTCCTTCAAGGCTTGACTTAGGTGTTCATCTTCCATTCTTTTACTATCTTTCTGCTTGATCTGATCACACAATTCCTTTCTCTTTTCCCTGGACTTGTTGATTTGATCTTTCAATGATTGAATTAATTTCTCAGCATTCATAAGGCTTGCTTGCAATTCCTTGACTTTAGATTTGGACTTATCAAGATCATCAAGTGCTACCATTTTTTTTTTTATGAAGACTGCCAAAATCCATTCAATCACCTTCCCAGATCTTCCCCAAGCTTTTAAACTTCTTCTAAGGAACTAGGCTCTGATACCAATTGTTGGAATCAAGGAACACTAAGAGGGGGGGTGAATTAGTGTTCTGCAAAACCTAACTTTATTAACTTGATCTTTAAACCACTTATAACATTGAACCAAAATAAAGATGCAAGAACACAAAAAAAGCAACCACAACACCATAACACAAGGATTTTTACGTGGAAACCCTGTTAGGGAAAAACTGGGAGGTCAATCCACAATTTGAGTATACTCAATATAAGTGTTTACAAAAGCTCACTGCTCAAATACAAAAGGCTTTATGCCCAAAAGAAGAATCATTGTCTTACAGTCAAATCTAGAAGACTACTGGAGTAGATGAACTATGAAATAGCATCTCCTAATGCCTGGTTATAGTTTCGGTTAAGCACATTATTCACATTCTTCACACTCTATCTGATTATGGTCTAAAACTTTGTCTACTTTAATTTGGATCACCAATCCTTATTCTGCTCAAATGAAACTGTGCACAATCAATCTATATTCCTTCTAACTCTTGCATCACATCGCAACACATATCAAAATAATATGAATGATTGGTTATATATATCCGCGACTAGAAATTAGAACAATTGTATGTCGGCTTAAACAAAATATAAAATGTGCACAAACTATCGGCTCAATCCATGGACAATTATCAATGCAAATCAACCAAAGTCGGCCAAAACATAGTGAGGACCCAAAACAACATGTCTCAAACATGGAACACCTTAAACAATTATTCCTCAAATATCCACAACACACTTCACTCATTTAGTCGACCTTTTTGCACTGTTAGACTGAAAAACAATACATCAAATCTCCTAACTTGCACAAAAATAAATGTGAATCCCAATGATTCAAGGATACGATAGTTAATACATTAAAATACCTTCCATGAGATCCACAACACAAAATGATAACATGAAATTACATATGATCCAATATACACAACTCTGTCGAATACCCTGTTTTAACTTTGATAGATAATACATTTATTCAATTTGACTTCCGATATAAGCAATTACTAAGATGTGGATGTGATTACTGACTAGGGTTGCCATCAATGACAACACCAAATGACTTGTGCAGTGTCTCTTTCCAATAGAACTACTATTCTTAGACCTTTTATTAGAGCTTCATACTCAACAATATTATTGGTACATGATGGAAATAGTTGAAATGCACAAGACAACTGAGAGGGGGGGGTGAATCAGTTGTATCAAATAACTTTAATTTAAAATTAATATTTTCTCTTTAAATACAATCTATTACTTAAGTGTAAATATGAAATGTAGATAACAAAAAGAAAACACTAGAGATACCAAATTTACGTGGAAAACCCAATGAGGGAAAAAGCATGGTGAGGATTAACTCACAATATAGTAGTAATGCAATATCAGATACAAAGGCTCATCGCCTAGATACAAAGGCTCACTACCTAAATGCAAGGGCTCACTACCTTGAAAGGACTCATTGTCAAGAGAGGAGGCTCACTGCCTACAAAAAAACAAAAATATATAAATGATGATCCACCACTAGGGTTCCAAGCATTCACAATCTGATCAGAAGACTGTAGATGCCATCAACTCACTGCTTTCTAGAATATAACATTTCAAAGTACTGTTTCCTTAATTCACTCTTCCACTCTATGATTTTCACACTTGTTTGCACACTTCACCCACTTGCTCGATTCGTTGATGGATGGATATCAAATTTGCTACAACTTAATTTTCTTTTATACCATATTCAACCTCAAGAACATTCTCCAAGGTTGGCTATACAATTCCATTTACAAATTCAAACTAGGTCGGCTACTCAACATTCCCGTGGTGGATAAGAATGAGAGAGGACCAAATACATATTTAATCTAGGACCCAAACAACATCTTGGATCAAGCACACACTTTCTTAAGATGATGCAAAAACATAGTATAACATGTAGACACCAGGTCGGCCAAACCTAATGAACACACCAAATATCTTTAAAGTACATGCATATCTAGCAAGATAATCACATGTGAGTCACTCAACATGCTTCACCAAATATTTTACCATATCTGAGAACATCTCAGGTACATCCATAGAAATTGCAACAAACTTTATTCACAAAGAGCACTTCAACAGTCCAACTGGACCAAACAACAAAACACAAAAGCTCTGGATTAGGTCTTCCAAAGCGCCAAGTCACAAGAAAGTTTTTCAAAACATAGAAACCATCAGAAAGAGTCATCCCCTAGATCTACAAGATCTGAAACCAGATATCAGAAGACTACAGAGCCAAAACATTTCTCCCAATCCACAAACATAAAGTTCTTCCAAACTAGTTCACACACCGATGAACACATCTTCTACTTCCCATCAACTTAGAATCTAAAAACCAGTATATACAATCCATTGAAGCTTATAAACATACTTACAGATCCACATAGGCATAGGATCGATACAGAGAAAATGCGCAACACAATACTGAAGCACATTCATAACACACTTCAACACTGCTTTCATTATTTCTCAAATTTTCTCAAAAGCACTTGGAAAAAACCACAACTACAACTTCATAAATATAGCTCCATGTACTCTAATCACTTCTATAGTATCTCACCCATACAAAAACCATTTTTACATGACATGAATTGTGTTGACATCAATGCCAACATTAATGACAACACCATCAAACACATCCATAATTGCAATAGAAATGCCATCCGATATGACTTTGGAATATAGTCGCCTTGAGGGGTGATAAAGACAATTCCTTCCCTTGATCCATGTTGGGTATATGATCCATCAAAGTAAAATTTCCATTGATATGCTACATTAAGGAAAAACACTGATTCATCAAGAAACTCAAATACCAACGAATTCTCCACATAAATGGGTGCTTTTGCTAATTGGTCTACAATAACTTGTCCTTCGATAGCCTTGCACTCCACATACTCTATGTCAATTTCAGTTAAGATAATTACCCATTTGGACATTCACTCAGTAAGGGTTGCTTTGGATAACAAATATTTTAATGGGTTGATCTTAGCAATAAGCTTGATTTGGTGTTAGAGCATGTAATGTCTAAACTTTTGTGAAGAAAAGACCACTACTAAGAATGTCTTTTCAATGGATGAATAATTCATTTCATACCCTACCAAGGTCCTACTGATGTAATAGATGGCTCTTTCCTTTCCCATTTCATCATGTTTGGCTAGAAGAGCACCTAGTGTTGATGTCGCTGAAATATATAAGATCAATGGCTTTTTTGGTATCGATCGCTTGAGAAATAGAGGTGATAATCGGTATTCCTTGATCTAATGGAAAGATTTATTGTATTTCTTATCCCACTTATAAGTTATTCCTTTATGGAGAAGATGCAAGAAAGGATGGATTTTTTCTGATAATTGCACTATGAATCTTCTAATGGATTGCAACCTTCCTTGTAACCCTCTCATCTATTTCAATGTTTGTGTTTGTTCCATGTCTAAGATTGCTTTCACTTTTGTTGGATCTATCTCTATCCCTCTTTATGACACAATATAGCCAAGAAGCTTCCCTGATGTAACCCCAAAGGTACACTTTTTTGGGTTCAACCATACATTATACTCTTCAAGTCTGTCAGAGATGGGTCCTCAGACCTCTATGTGCTCATTCATTTTCTTTGATTTGGAAAAAATATCATCCACATAATCTTCAACTATTTTATGGATCATATCATGAAATATTAGGTTCATCACCCTTTGATAGGTTGCTCCAGCGTTTTTAAGCCCAAATGGCATCATGTTCCAACAATATGTACCCCATGGACAAGTGAATGTCATTTTATGTTGATCCTCCTAGGCGATCATGACTTGGTCATAGCCATAAAATACATCCATGAGCCAAAACATTTCATGTCCTATTGTTAAATTGATAATGATGTAAATGTTGGGAAGACGGAAATCGTCCTTTGGACATGCTTTGTTCAAATCCCTAAAATATGTGCATATTTTGATTCCCCCAATGGGTTTGGAGACTTGTACTAGGTTGGAAACCCACTCAAGATAGTCAATCGATTAGATAAATCCAATGTCAAGAAGATTTTGTAGCTCTAGTTTAACCAAGAGTGCAATCTGAGGGTGCATCTTTCTCAATTTTTGTTTCACTAGTTTGGCGTTAGGATAGAATGCTAAATTATGCACAACCACTTTTGGATCAAGCCTTGACATATCATTTTATGACCATGCAAAGGTTTCTCTTCTCTCTTTTAGGAACACTGCTAAGTTTTTTTGTTCTTCATCCAACAAGAATTCGACATAGAAAGTTATCTTGGATGCTTCTTATGTTCCTAAATTCACTGGAGTAACCTTCTTTGCTATCATTGCTATTTTTTTTGGATGTATCACACTAAGGGGGAGATTGAATCTCTCATCCTTGGATACCTCACAAAGGTTTTCACCCTCGAATGCTTCCTTTCTTTTTACTATTTTAGGATCTAAAAGTGCCATGGTGTGGTTTTCACTTAAATATCTACATGTTATTTTCATATCGTCAATTTTGTGACTGATGGATTCAATCATCTCCCCATAGTATTCCTATGTGTCTAGCTCTATATAAAATATTGATTTGTGATCCCCACATGGTAAGTTGTCACAGAGTCCCATGAATTCTAAGATTGCTTCATCATTTTCAAATATATCTAGAATTGGTGGTCCTCATTGGTCCCAATTGATGAGTTGAGAATATACTAGGCTTAATTTATTGGTTTGGTTGTTTGGGGTGAAAGATGTGGATATCATAAAGAGAGAGGTACTCTCAAATAAGTCAGCAACATCGAGGGGGAAGTCATATAGGGTAGGATCACATGATGTTGGTAACCAAGAAGAAGCCTCATCCTTTTTACCAGACGTACCTTTTCCAAGAATGGTAACCTTACTACTAGTACATCCTAATCCAATATTCTTTGGACATCTCTTAAGAATGATGGGTTCAAACAAACCGTTATCATTTTGTCCTAGCTTTTCATTCTTGTTGAACCCCATTCCCACCATTAGCTACAAGCCTTTGTTGTCATCTTCCATGGGAAGAACAGATATGGGTCATTCATCTTGATATAACAGTTTAGATTTCTTCCTCATTGAAATCCTCTGTGTTCAAGTCCCCCCCCCTTGGTGAAAGTGGTAGATGCAAGCTTTAGTGTTTCATTCACTTTTTTGATAGGTATGGGTTGTCTATGAGATTTGGGGGAAATAGGTAATTCACCCAACACAAAAGTGTCATTATTTAGTTTATAATCTCCACAACCATCATTATTGATTACTGCCTTGATATTGAGGATATTTTGCACAATGGGTGTTGGATTCTGATGTGGATGCAAGGGAATATGGGTTCAAAAATGAGGATGAGGATTTTGGGCCTTCATCATTCTTTGGTATCTAGGGGATCTTGTAGAACTTAGCCTCAAGGTTCTTGCAATAGTAGAAAGGATAAGAATCTCCATGGATATTAGCTTCCTTGTCCTCAAAAGGAAACTTGATGCACTAGTGGTCTGTGGAAGCTACTGCTTGCATGGCATGAATCCATGGTCAACAAAGCAATATTTTGTAGGGGAGATCAAGGTCTAGTACTTAGAATGTAGTCTCAACAATGATAGGTTCCACTTGGATAGGTAGTATGATGACACCTTTTGACACTCGTTCTTGATCCTCATATGCCCTTATGGTTGTACTCTTTGTTTTCTCAATAGAGTCATCAGAATATCCCAAGTTCTTGACCAATTGAAGGGTGCAAATGTTTAGACCAACCTTTCCATCTACTAAGACTCTTTTAACCTTATTCTTATGAATAATGACCTCAAGATGTAAGGTGTGATTGTGATATGGTTGTGTTGGTAGGTCTTGTTCTAAAAAGGTGAGAAGATGAGGGGTAGCGATATTCCCTACCATAGCTTGAAACTACTTTGTATCAATATTCTTAGGAATGAAGGATGCAGATAAATCCTTTTCTAATATCTCCCTATGTGTGGGGGATAGCCTCAATAGTTCCAGAATAGATATTTATGCTAGGGTGTTCTTTAGTTGATCTAGGAGACTGTAGTTGCTAGGGTTGGATGTTGGAAATGTAGGTTGTGCCCTAGGTTGAGATGAGGCTCCTTGGATGGTAGCCTTGCCACATCATGTGTGATTCCACATTTTGCACTAGGCCCTTTGATAGTAATGATTGTTATGACATTGTTACAAGAGTCGACCACATTGGTATAGACATGTTGCATGTTATTGTAACTCTTCCCTTTTCCATTGTTGTACCCTTTGTTGTGATATGTCATAGGGTTCTTGTATATCTGGAGGTCCTGGTTACTGACTAGTATATCAACAGATATGTCTCCATTCTCTATGAGATCTTGGATAACATTCTTGAGCTTCATGCAATTCAATTTTTTGTGTCCTTTGATTTTGTGAAAGTCAAAAAGATCCTTTTCATTCTACCAAGGTGGTTTATCTTGTGATTCTTGGTATTTTTGGAAATTGGGAAGCATTATCAAGTTCGACTCTACCAATTTCTTCATGATAGTTTCAATAAGTTCCCCCAATAGTGTGTATTTGTGTTTTGGGTAGGTGTTCCTATTGGGGGTTTGTATTTGTTGAGTTTCAGTGTTATTGACTTGATTATTCTGTGGTGATACTATGGTTTTTTGCACAATTGGTTGGAAATTGGTTTGCTGATTTTTGTTTTTCCTAAGAGCACTAATGACCACTTTAGCATCAACAATGCCATCGTTTGTCACATTTCTTTTCTTAGCCTAGATGTGGGGCTTGTCATTTGAACTAGTTGATGGGCGGTTGCCTTTGTATGCTTGGGTATTTCCCTATGAGATTAGGGCTCTCTCTATGTTAAGGTCCCAAAGTACAAGCTCATCATAAGTGGTGATGCATTTTATCTTTCGGTGGAAGGATAGATCTCGATCAGCATTTTCTATGATAATCCCTACTTGTTCATCGAGAATGGGCCACTTGCTTTACTAGCTCTTTGTCTCCATATTTTCAAGAAATTAGTGAAGGATTCTCCTTTGTTTTTCTTGAGTGTGTATAGCACTTCTAAGCTTACATCCATGTCAAGATTGAAGGAGAAGTGATCTATGAATTTATTGATGATTTCTTGGAAGGTTTTGATACCTGGAGGCAACTGTTAAAACCAATCGATGGCTAGGCCCATCAAGCTTCATGGAAAGAGGTGCATCAAATAGGAACCATTGTAGGAAACCTCCATATACATGACATTGAATTCTTTGACGTGATCCACAAGATTTCCTCTCCCTTTGTATTTATCAAATTTAGGGACTTGAAAACTAGGAGGGAAAGGTAACATTGTGATTTTTCTATCAAATGGATATGGACTCAATTTTTGTTGTGTATGGGGTTTCTTTGTTTTTTCCATTTGAATATCTTGCATCTGTTTCATTAGTGCCTTGAGTTGTGATGCCATTTCATCTTGCGAGTTTAGTGGAGAAGCATAAGGTGTGTATTGTGGGATGGAAGATGAATTATAAGCGATATTTTGATATGATGAAGTGTTGTATGGTATGTAGGGTGTAGTTTGATATTGTGACGATGATGGTGGTAAAGGTGTGAATGCTCCTAATGTGTTTGGATTGACGATTTTTTGTTGAGGGTTATAGTATGAACCTTGTTGTTGTTGTTCTTGTTGTGTGAGCACTTGTTGTTGGGCTTGTTGAGCTTGTGCTACTAGGGCTTGTTTTTGGGCCACTACGGCTTTTTGATGGGCTTGTTGTTGGGCCGCTAGAGATTGTTGTTGGGCTTTCTATTTTTTTGGGCTGCTAGGGCTTGTTGATAAGCCTGTTGTGCTTGTTGCAAATCTAGAGCATGTGCTTTCAATGTAGGATCATTTTGTTGTCAGGACATCTGCGATGCATTTTGGGTGTTTATGGTTTGAGTGGATTGTGGGTTGATGATGAGAGATTGGGGGTTGCCTTGGTTTAGCATTCATTGTAAGATGGCTGATTGGGATGGAGGAATATAAGTTTTAGGTCTCATTTGATTTAGTATGACATGGGGGATCAATGGTAAATACGATGATGGTTCCATTTGGTATTGTGATGGAAATGGCACATTAGGACCTTGGATCAATATATTAGAAGGGTTCCCTTGACCGATGTGTTGAGGCTTCCTTTGTTTCATTTGATATGGGACAAAGGTATTACCTTGGTTGAGGGGGTTTTTGAATAAGGTGTTGCTTTGATTTGGGTGAGTGATGTATGGGATGAATGAAGATGTCCCTTATTGTGCTAAGGGTTGATTTTGTGTAAGGGTGTTAACTTTCCCTTGTTGGTCTATTTGAGACACTTGGTTCACATTTCCTTGTGCAACATTGGGAATACTTGTGGTGCTCATGGAGATAGATGAAGATGGCTACGCTTGAAATGTCAAGTTCATCGTGGTATCATGGAATGTGAGAGATTTGTGTGGGTGTAGAGGGTGTTTTGGAATGGTGGTGGAAGATTGAGGTGGGGCACCAAATTTTGGTGTCCAAGTGCTATTTTGGGGAGTATTGGTGTTTAGAGTACCCACAAATGTATTTATTTCCAAAGGAAGCGTGTGACAAAAGTCCTTAGCAAGACTAGTTGCAAGACTAGGAGTTTGTGTTTGACTTGGCCCTAGTGATGGAGTTGACCAAATTGTAGATGGAGTCAAGCCTTGTGCCAAGGCTTGTATGACAAAAGATGGGGGAATTGAAGCCACTTTATCTTAGGCTTGACATTATTTTTTATACTCGAGGATTTATTTTTTAGTAAGCTCAAATGGGTTGTTTGTTACATCTTCTACCTCATATGGTCCCAATGGATTTTGGGGTTGTTGTGAGGGGGTAGAATGACTCTTTGTATCAAATTCACGTGGGTTTGGATCACTTGTTGTAGATGGGACTCTGGTTTGTTCCATGATTCTATTGTGTTGTGATCTTGTTGTTACCATTAATTTTGGATAACCTATGGGAGAGGTATGTTGAGATTTGTAATATTGAAACTCTCTAGTTGACTCAAATTTAGGTAAAAGGGACCCCCTAAGTTGTTTTGGACCAATGGTGTGAGTGGATGATGAAAAGGGTGAATGATATGGGGAGTGATCTTTGTAAACATTTTGATAACAATTTTAGACAAAGAGGTTTGATGTTTTGATGCTATGGATAAAAAGGTATTAATGAACATGGAAATCTTTAAATAGACTTGTGACCTTCAAGATAAGTTATCCCAAAAATGTGTATGAATAACTCAACTAAGTCCATGGAAAAGGATCTATTTCACACACAACATAGCTAAGTTAGGGATTGGTTTGATAAATGTCCAAGTCTAAAAAGTGTTGGTGTGTCCCAAAGTTTCTAAAGTTTGGTGAAGTGAAAGGTGAAATATGATGAAGGGTGGATGAAATTTTTGACCCAAAATGTTAAATCTAGAATGAATCTTTATTTTTCAAGACCAAGGTAGGGAGAAAAATTCTATACCTCTAAAGTGATAAAACCCTAAGTACTCAATGATTTTGATAAAATATAACCCAATGATTTTGACTCAATGTTTTGCAATGTTTTCCTTATCTCAAATTTTCTTGTTTTGGAGAGTCAAAGTTTAAACATACATCAATGTGGGGTGTTCATTTGATTTAATCTTTGCTTAAGTGAGATTATTTCATTACCACATCAAGAAAGTATTAATTAATGTTCAAACTAAAATTTCTATTTCAAAAGCATCTTTCATTTCACAAATTCCATTATGTGAAAACCATGAAGCTAAGGCCATAGTTCCCTAGGTTAACTTTGGAAAGTGTGGATTTAGATATAAGCCAAAATACTTAGAATCCTCTACAGATAGAATCCTTAGAACAAGTATCAAGACTTTTCAAAGTGTATACATGCTTAAACCAAAGGGTTTGAATTTTGATGAATCATGTTGATGTGTGTTTGAAATGTTTTGGAACCAAACAAAGTATTAAACGGACTCACAAGCAATTACAACCCTAGCTCAAGTGGGTACATATTTCTTGGTAGGATTACCATCACCCCCCTAAGAGATGATTAATCCATGAAGATTGAATGGAAAATAGGCTATGTCAATAAAATGTACCGTCTTGACACACGAAGCAAAAGAGTCCCTTCACTATTTGCTTTATTGCCTCAACCAAAAACCAAACATGGTAAGTAACTTCTTGGAACAGTGTTATTCCAATGCACTAATTTAAAATATGCTTCAAAAATGAACTTGGTTTTCCACTACTAAACAAGGGTTCTTAATCAGTGTTTTCAGGATAATCTGGTGTCTATACATGTGATGATTCACTCATTTAAGAGGTCTCCTAGACCTTAGAAATCTCTAATGGTTTTTATGCATCTCATGGATACTAAGGGAGACTTTCATCGGTATAGAACATCTGCACCAGGTGGTTGATGACTTTCATCACACCAATTATTTATATAGTGGACCGAAATGAAAGTACCGCTTGGGTCATTCCCTCTAACAAATTGGGAGGCAGGCCCACTAAAGATAATTCTTTGAAATGAAAATAATGTATGAAACTCAAGATGCTTTTCGTCACCCAAGATCACCAAAAGGTGTGAGGAGAGAGGATACACACTTCAAGTATACGCAATAAACAAATTATAGTTGACTTTTTCTCTTCACCCAAGATCACACTAAGCGCAAGGGGAGTGGATACACACTACAAGTATATACAAGCAAAGCAAACACTCATTCATTTTAACCTTGAAAGAAAAATGAATTCATTTTAAACACCAAATGGAAGTGTTTGATTGTCTTGTTCAATTTTAATTGATATAGAAAAATTAGGATGTGTGGGTCCAATTTTAACCAAATTTGAACGTTAATTTTAAACCTAATGGAAGTTTAACTGGTCCTAAAACATAAATCAAATCAACATATAACGGGTTATAATTGTCCCATAAGTGTAAAAACACTTGTTACAATGAGCTTTAAATGCCTTTTTCTTCAATTAAATGCTTCATGTTCCTCTTCAAACCTACAATCCATGTTCCAAATGCTAGATGAAATCAAGAAAACAAGATGTTAAGGCTAGATAAATAATTAAGCATTAAAACCCTACAACGTAGACCAAGTTGCAATGTGATTTGAATTTAGGTGTAAAAATGGAAAACCACCTGCACCATTGCATAGATCATGAAATTTTACCCCATTTCAAAAAAATAGCTTTGAAAAAGACCTTTGTATGACTAAGATATGGCAATTTTAAGATAGACTGTAAAAGTAAAAAACAATAGCTTCACTATATGTAAAAATCAATGGCATCGCTATATTATGATGCCTTTGAAAATGCATCACTCTAGTGAAAAATAGTGTCGCTCTGGTGAAAAATAACATTGTTGTGTACCTGGAACTTGCAATTTACATGAAAACTCGAGGAAAACATCAAATTTGATTGCTCAGGCCCTCATTCTAGCACCAAAATGTGACCATCATCATAGTGAACAAAATAAGCCAGATCCAAATGAATTTAAATCCTTTTTAACTCCCTAAGTAATGATCCCAATAAGATATTAAAAATTCATCAAAACTAAGAAACCATTAAACTGACATGATATAAGCATGAAAGCATAACAAAATCCTATTCTAATACCTCAAATTTTATCCTATTGGGGGAATGGTGTTGCATTGATGTGGAATGGAGATCCTTTCCCAATCCATTGGATAATATGAGGTTTGTTTCAATCATTTTTATTAAACAAAATTGATGAAACTGACGAGATGTATGTGAAACATGATGTAAAACTAGATTAATATGATAAAGATGAGTGTTAAATGCTAAGATGATAGATAAAATGGATGCAATCTATGCTAAATGTAAACCAACCTCAAAGATAAAAGCCATAGATTCAAATTATGCTAAAATGGATGTAAACTAAGCTACCATGGAAGCCATTAATGGATGCTTAAGCTAACTATGTGTGAAATTAATCTAATATGCTAAAATAAAAGTGCTCAATATGGATGCAAGTGAGTGTAAATTTCAACAACATAATATTGCTATCAAAAGATGGATCCATTTCTCTCCAAATAGTGATCTATTTATAGGAAAGAAAATGAGAAAACAAGGGCTCAAATCAATTGAAAAGGTCAATCAATGGTCAACAATGAAAGGAGGATGAAACATGGATTAAGGATTCCAATCCATGGTTAGAGTTGAAAGTTGACAAGGATCAACTAATTTAATCAATGGTCCAAATTAGCTTTCAACAAACACACTTCCTAAGAATTAGGAAGAGGTTAAGAGATATTTTGGAGGAATGGGTGCACAAAAGTGGACATTCCATAGGAATATTCTCTTTTGAAGGAATGTGAAAAGGAGGAATATTCCAAGAATATTCCCTTGCAAGTGGGAGGGTGAGGATAATTAGGAATTTAGTTAATTAAAAGTAAATTTGAATGTGCAAGATGGAGAATAATAGGATATTCATTAAATTACTGATTTATTTAATGAAAAGGGAATGCAAAATGATATTTAATTAAATAAGAGGACCTAGGGTTTAAATTAAATAATTTTCATTATTTAACTAAACAAGATGAAATATTAGTGTGAGAAGGAGTGAATTAACCCAATTAGGTCAATTAGATCAATAGGTGAAGATGAGGCATTTGATTAAATATGTAATGCCCCACCAAGTAACCCTAAAGGAATTTGTAATTAACGACTTAAGCGAACCAATTTTTTTTTTAATTATTATTATTTTTAAAGTGTAATTAACATACACATTCACTTACTAATTAACAACAACCTCTAAGGCTACAAGGTTGGGATTACTTAAACCCACACATACATCTTACATATAACCATAGCATTAAATTACTTTAAGCAATAAGCATTTTTACAACATACAAATACAACATACAATAATTAGATAAACATCCAAGATACAATTTCATAATCATTTACTTAATCCAATAGTTACATTACTCATTCCCAGAATGAGGCAATAGTACAAATGTATTACAATTACATAACTCCACCTGATAAACATAAGAGGGGTAAAATAACTTATACAAATTGAAATATTACAAAGCTTGAATTTAAAACAAGGACCACGAGCTATCCAACTGGATGTCTTGCCACCAAGTACTGAAGATAAATGGGGACCCAACGGTGTATGGTGCATGTTCCACCCAACCAAGTGGTACCCGAAGGCCCACCCCCCATGCTATGAGATAGTAACAACGTAACATGGACAAATATCAACAACCTCTAACCATAGGCTGACTCATACTGACACAACCAAACACAAGTACAACACAAGTACAACTCTCACATCACTGACATAAGTCACATTGCTTCCAAACATAAAATAGATCAAGTATGTTCAGAGAACCATACACATAACATAAATACCAACTGTTGTCCTAGACAGAGTGTCATCACACAAATCATAATAAGTTACCCTCAGCGGATCTTCATAGGCTCCGGTATTCCTGGTGACCTCTACCGATCCTCGACCCTCATACTTACTAATGCAGAATCAACTACCTCTCGTATGGACAAGATAGATGACTTTTCCATTTCAGGCCTTCCCACTCACTCCAAGCCTTAACTAGCACTTGCGACTATGGGTGAGGATATAACTT
This sequence comes from Sequoiadendron giganteum, assembly GCA_007115665.2. Taxonomy (NCBI): domain Eukaryota; kingdom Viridiplantae; phylum Streptophyta; class Pinopsida; order Cupressales; family Cupressaceae; genus Sequoiadendron; species Sequoiadendron giganteum. The sequence continues at coordinate 324,992,823 of CM021109.1, read as the reverse complement.
ATCTTTTTAGTGTGAAGTATTCCCCAAATTTTAGTACAATTTTAATTATCACTTGATTAAACTTACTTCCAAAGGTTACCCAAATCTTACCTCTTACGGGCTCTGGCCCCTACTAGAAGCCACTCTTCTATTTGACAACACACAAACAAAACTATCCACCAAGGGAATCACAAGTGCATACAACCTAGGCATCATAACCACTCCATCTCTAGGAGGACAAATAATAGAACTCACTCCAAACATCTTGGAGGCAACCAAAACACATAGTCCACTCCTTCCAAAGGAGGTACAAAACATCCCCGTTCGTGGAAACCGGGTAAATAACTAAAAAGACACCATGCACTACCCAAGGAAAAACATCTGGTTGACATAATGAATCGACAACCCTCATACTCTAGAATCCTCCGGAAGACTTACAATTTGGACTAACACTTAACCCATTTCCCAAAACACGACTTGACGAAATAACCATTAAAGCATTCAAGTTATTAATCAAATCTAATATTTGGATTTCCTAAATCCATCCTCAAACAATAGGAACATTGACAAAGTCAAAGACACAATAACTGGGTTAACTCAAATTATCATATAACCCTTTTCCATTCCCATAATAGGGAATCTTAAACAATATAAACTCACATCCCTTTGCAAAATACAAGGAAAATAAATCTAAAAGGCAATCACGAGGATATTACTATTTTTTGGATATTCTAAATCCATATCTCTTTCATATTCCATTAACAATATAATAAAACTATTGCCCTTTCAAAATAGTTGAAATAATTAAATAAGTGCCTTTAATTTACAAATAAAGGATAGACTAATTCAAATAATTTAAATCAAATTCATTTTTTACTTTTAAAACCAACATAAGTCCTCTACAAGTAAATCTTTTCAATTTCCCAAGCAAATCCTATATTTCTTCTAGTTTTCCAACTACACACAATGTCCATTTCATCTAATAGTTTACCCTTCCAAACTTTTATTGCATGCATCCAATTACTCAAACCATTAAATATACATTCTAATGTATGTATTGCATGTAATATATACATCTCAAAATTTTCTTCAATTATTCTTTCTTATATCTTTCATTGCATGCAAATAATTATTTAACAAGACACATTAAATTTACAACTTTATCTATAAATTTAATTGTACATGTAATCCATAACAACATTAATTAACTATTTATATAATCTATTTTACCAAATTAATCATATTGAAATTAATATGCAAAGTCAATATACTACATATATACAGTATATATATATATACACGATATATATATATATATATATATATTACACCCTACACACATCATAATAAAGTCTAAATTTCAAACTATTATTAAATTTCCATTAAAATGGAAATTGCATTTAATCACAAAAGGGGCGGACGAAATAAGTTTACGCCATAATCATCAAACCTCGGAATCCCAAAGTGTTTGGGGACGGACGAACAACATTGTTCGTTGTTTCCGAATGCAAACCCTAAGTAAAAAAGAAAAGAGCGGCGATAATATTAAACTTCAAAATTTCTTACGATTCACCATAGAAAAAGAACGTCGTACGGATGACGATAATATCTTTTAAATCAGAATTTGATCAAAATAAAAATTGTATATATATATATTATATATATATATAAACTATTATATATATATATATATATATATATATATATATATATATATATATATATATATATATATATATATATATATATATAAATAATTAAATCATAATAAACAAATTGGAGAAATTTAGTGAAAACTTTCACCTACAGGTGAAATTATGCAAATTCTCCGGAGACAATCCAAAATTCATAGAGGTTTAAAACTAAATTATTGTAATCAATTTTTCCCCAAATTCAAAGACAATAAAAGAACAAGAACAAAGAAAGATCTAAATTACTTTCAAAAACTTTCAACAACAAATCCTCTAGGTTTCTCCATCGCAATTTCTACATAGGTTTTTCGAAATAAATTTGTTTTCTGCAAAGATTAAATTTTCTAGAACAATATAAATGTGTTGTTCAACCTCTAGGTTTGATTTAAATAACAAAACTAACCATTTCCTCGACTGAAATTAAATTCTACAAAGGTTTATATAATTTCCCTGAAGAAATTTCATAGGGATAACAAAAGCTTCAAAATTTAATTAATTAATTTCTTTCCTCAAATAACAATCTCTTTTCCTAAATAGTTTAAACAAACAATTCTTTAATCACTACCATTTTAAAATAAACAAACCAAGAACAAATAAACACAAAAGAAAACCTAAGTCAAGAAGCTTCAAGAAATGGAAATTTGATGCAGAGCCTCCTCCAAAGCTTCCACAACTTCTCTTCAAAGTACGGTGATTCCAATCCCGAAGACAATCCAAAAACACAACCAAAATTCAACATAATTCTCCAATATAGATCTACAGCCAAAAATTTCTTCAAAACAACCCTCTATGTAATCTTTCCCAAAAATATCCTCACCCCTGTGAAGAAGCTTTTTCCTCTCCAAAATTCTCTCTGTGAATGAATTCGCAACAAACTCCTCTAATTAATTAAACTTCCACATGTTGGCATAATTGAAAAAATATCTTCAACAACCAAATCTAATTTCCATTTAATTTCCCAATACAATTTAGTAACTTCTAATTCAAATTTAATTCCAAAATTAAATTAAATTACTTCTAATTCAAATTTAATTCTCAAATTCTAATTTAATTCCCACTAATTGAAATAAAATTCCAAAATGAATTAAATTATTTTCTTTCTTTTAATTTTCATAACATCCCATTTAATTAATTAATTTAATTATTTAATAACTAAATTCAACCCCATGGATTAAATTTAATTAATTAAATAAATTAAATTTAATTAATTAATTTAAATATAAACTTCTATCCACAATTTCAATTTTAAATTAAATAACCATCAACATTATTTAATGCAATAATTCTAAATATCTATTTCCAAATCAAAAATCCCTTCAGAATTAAATAACATTAAAACATGACAAACAACGACTTGACACAAACACAACTGACGACACACTATGGCTAGGGTGTAGACTTGACACAAGTTACCTAACTATCTCCCGTTCAACTTAACCGTTGGATCGACACGCTCAAACCTGTGAAATCAGGTGGAGTCGATGTCATGTACTTGCAAACCTGAAAACATAGTAACCAACATCATATAATATAAACAACATAAAATACACACTGTGAAGAGGAAATCACGGAAAAGTAGGGCACTTGCAAGCAAGTGATCCCCTTCACCCATACAATCATCAAAACTGAAATTTTCATAACACTTCAAATAACCTCATATACACTAACATGTTATATCCACTAACATCATTACACCAATTAAAGCATGTAAACTAAAGCATCAGATAAATCAAATCACAACACATAATATAGTTCGTCACTCTATAAATAGCGATCAAATACACACATAAGATAAAGTATCTGAATATCCATAAATATAAATCAAAGCAACACAAGGACACACTGTCCAATCCAGAAAGAAAAACGGAGGGGTGTTACATAATAACTAGGTTAATTTAATCAAACAAGCGAAAAGAAGATTAGTTTTAGAACGAAATGATGTTAATATATCAGATTCAAGTGTGTATGTCATTCAGGAAATTTTTAAGTGTCTACAAGCATATCTCTTATGGCTTGCTTGATACTAATTTTCACTAAATTATCAAAGTTCATATGGCCCATTCTTCTGTGACATAACCAACTTTCATTTATTTGTCTCATATAGTTTTTTCTCCCTTGATCTCAATGAATATGTATAGGTGGTTGTTTTTATTTGTATAAAAAACTATTTTCACTCGTACTTGCCTTCCTTATCTCACAACCTTGAGCATGAAATATAAGGGTGTGTCCTTGATCAAACATTTGACTAACACTAAAAATATTATGCTTCAAACCTTCAACATACAAGACATTTTCTATTTTTTCTATCCATTGTCAAAGACTAAGAGTACATTTTCCTGTTATCCTTCTTGTAGCATTGTCTCCAATGTTTACTGTACCTCCATTTACTTCCTTCAAAGTGATAAAATTTCTCTTGTCCCTTGTCATATAGCTTGAGCATCCACTATCAATATACCATTGATTTCCTTCATTTTGAGCATAACAAATTATTTGCACAAGCATAGATATCTCCTATTTTTTTCTCTATCTTCCTCTTCCAAAATCTTGTAGATTCTTCCTTTTGCTTGCCAAGGCTATCCATCTTCTTGTTTTGTCTAGGAGGTTCCATAAAATCACTTCTACAAAAGTGTGTTGTATGACCATAATTGTTGCACATTATAATACACATTGTTATATAATCCATTAAAGGATAAAATGAATTGTAGTTTCTATTTAAGAACCAAAAATTATTTCTTACACATACTCTACAATCCATTTCATTATGACCAAATTTATTACAAAAAAATAAATAACCAAAGAAGGAATTTTGGAACCTAGTCATGTGAAATTGCCTTGGAGGGAAAGATCTTCTAAATTTTTCCTAATTGTCTTTTTGAGGAAAGTTGGTTTTCTATAGGATATTAGTTCCTTTCTTTGTATTACTATCACTTTTGATTGAGCTCTTAAGTGAATTTGCATACCCTTTAAGCTTCTATTCATTTATTTTCTTTGGTGACATTGTACCCTTAGAATTTGGATATTCTTTAATATTCTTTTGGTTTTCTTCATAGCCAAGATAAGTCTTAATGAATGGTAACCTTTAGGAAGTTGATAATATCATCCAATATTTTGGTGCTCTTTTCAAAATTTATGTTTTTGTTCAATTGAGTAGTATTTTCTCCAATTCCTTTCTTAAGGAAACAATTTCAGATTCTACCTTCTCATAATTTTCTTCCTTTGTCTCTATCTAAATTCTCACCTCCTCTTCTATTATTTTTGCCTCTTCAAATTGAATCTTTAGGCTGATGATACTCTTTTCTAATTCTTCAAGGCTTTGTGACATTTTTTCTCTTGAATCACTATCCTCTTCTTCATATTTTTGCAATCTCTTGTTTCAAATTCCTTGTATTAAGCTTCTTGATTTATTTTAAGCCACAAATGAGTTCTTCTTCAAGATCCACTTCCCCATCCATTTCAATAATTTATTCCTCTTCTGATTCCATCTTTTCTTTTCCTTTGTCTTCATTTTATAAGGCATCACTTTGTCTCTATTGCCATGAAGAGAGTTTCTTCTCTATCTGTTGGAGTAATTAGGGCATCACTTCATAATTAATTAATCATTAATGAATTATTAGGTCATTTATTACTTTATTCACTTAAGCTAAACTTAGAAGTGTTTTTATTATTATATTGGGTTATTTATAGGTTAAGTTGTTTCACTACATGAGATTAGGACACTTGTCACAATCTAATCAAATCCTCATCTAAGATTTTCTTTTTTATTTTAATAAAAATTCACTATTGTACATTGTAATCAATTCACATGTATTCAATTTAATTATTCAATACAAAAAGCATATCAAATGCTTGTGTGGATCAATCTCTTTCTCTCTTGGTTGCATAACAAATCAGTTGTTTTGATCTCTCTTTTATGATAGGGATTTTGGTTGCATGTGATTTCTGAGACCTGTGAGATTCACTATCAACTCCAACATGCTATTAGAGCTCCATATCTATGACTTCTTGTATAAATTTTAAGAGATCCATCCTTGAGTGGAAAATTGACTCATCCTAGTGCAAAATGAGCATCATCGTTGAGTCCAAAATGGCTAAAAACCTAAAGATCATCTTCTATTTTGCAAAAATCTGAAAAGTTGCAAAAAAAATAAAAATTTAGGGGGCTAGAGATATTGCAAGCAATCAGTCGAGTTGTACAATGCTGATCGCCATAAATTTTTGTGTAAGGATAGGTACAAGTTTTTTTAATTTTTTTCTCTAGTTTTTTCTATAAAAAATTAGGAAAAAATTAAAAAATAAGCAAAAAAAAGTGAAAGTCAAAGGATTTGAAAATCCAATGACTAGGTATAGGGTACCATACTCTATCAATACCCTGCACAGCTTTGCAAATAGATGGGCCCCATGTCGCAAGCATTCAAAGCCCATGAACAACATTGCAACAACCATTGACTTAATAAGTCATTGGCCTTTTCTCTTCTATCGACGCTAAATGCAACATCCCGACATAAACGAGCTCTAACAATCGTCCATCATCCCAGTGGTGAAATCTTTCTCATATTTCGATAAAAAATCTATAAAATTGGCAATCACTCATCTAGTGTGATACTTTTTTAGTGAAAATTGAAGTGTCTCAATTGCTACAGAATTTTGCACCATGTCGAAGAGCTTTGAAATCTGAGTCCAACATAACTTGAATGGGCTCAAAAGGAGTCTGTATGCTCGAGTTATGGCGAGTCAAAGTTTGGTCAGACTAGGTGTCAAAGGCTAGTCAGAAAGACGGAAAAAAATCATCATCTAAAAAATGGTCAAAAGTAGCATCATGATGAAGAGCTCGTCGCAACGATTCTGACGACATTTGTTTCACGTCAAATGGATTTTGTATGTGTGAGATACAATCGGTCAAAGTTTAAGTCAAAATGGGTTGACCATGCTAACGTTAGCATGAAATCAGCATGGTGACATGGCAGCATAGTCAACACCGTACAATGACATGGATGAATCAGAACTTGACACATGGCAGGGTGAGTCAGCACGTCGTATCATCCAACTAGTAGATAACAACGAATCACCAACTGACACATGGCACTCTCCTAACTCTGGGCGTGGTTGAAACTGTCACTAAAAAGATGGTGGGAGTTGAAACAAAGAGCTCCCAATTACAAATCACGCACTCAGCCATTCAACCACGCAACTTTCGCTTGACTATATTGGGCAGCGATTGGTTTTAACAAGTGACAATTGAAATTTTTATTTTAAAAATAGTGGGCCAGGTGTCCGAACCTCCATCCTCCCTGGTCCCAAAAATTTTACCCACCAATGCACCATCATATAGTGACGCATAGATAGCGGGGTTGATTTGTTTTAAACAACTCCTCTAAACTGAAACCCCTTATTTTTAATCTTTTTCCCCTATATTTAAAAAAGACAAATATCCTAATTTTTAAGAAAAGATTAAAGTAAATCTTTTGAAGCCCAAAAAATGAAAATTAAAGGGCTTCGAAGGATTTAAAATATCTATTAAGAGATATTTAAAAATTATAAAGATCTATAAGGGGTTATTAGTGATTTTTATATGTAAATAGGGGGATTGGTTGAAATTTTTACTTGTAAAGGGGAGATATGTTATGATTTTGTAATCTTATGGTTTTAAACCATATGGGGTAAACTTTTTGTCTAAAAGGGGGTGAAAATGGGAGAGTTGGCATCTAGGAGATGGCTAAGGAGAGAATCGTCTTGAAGACTCAAGCGTTCATTTTTGTGCAATCGAGGAATGTTATGTTGTTGCATTGTAGAGAGATGGACTTGTAAACTTGACAGTTGCCTTGTAATTCTTTGTGGAGAATAATCAAGGATCGGCCAATTCATTGGAGAGGGGCCCAAAGACGTAGCCATATTGGCGAACTTTGTTATCAACTATTTTGTCTTCTCTCTTTTTTGTTCATCACAATTATTATGCTTTGTTCATTTTAAGCATTTTTCAATTATGTTAATTCAGTTTTAAAGCCTTAATTAATCATTGTAATAGTTAAGCGTTCATAGCAATTGTCATAGATCCTAATTCAGATCAAGTTTGGTATCAGAGCTTTGTGTGACTAGTATTGTAGAAGTGGATGCTAACACGTTCCAAGAAACAACAAGGTAAAGGAAAGCTTGAAGAATATAATCTTGAGATTGGAAAAAGAAGAACCTTGCCAAAGATGGAAGAAACTGAAGTTGGGAAAATTATTGAGCTTGATGAGAAGTCTTTTTAGTAAGCCTTCCTTGACATGAAGGCAATGGTGGAAGAGCTTTATGCAAACAAGAAGCACAAAAATGGAGATTCTTTGAAACGAGAAAAGCAGGAAGATCAAAAGAGAAAAGAGAAAGAAACTTTTGAAATTCCTTCTCCTCCATCTACTCCCTCTTCTCCATCTCCCCCCTCTTCTCCTTCTTCTACTTCTATTGTTGTTAATCCTTTCAAGAGCAATTTTAAGCCTATCATTAAACTAGATGTAAAATTTGAATTACCTAATTACTGTGGGGAGTTAAATGTCGAAAAGTTAGATGATTGGGTCCAACAGGTAGAAGTGTATTGTAGGATTCAAGGCCTAGTAGAAGATGCTTCTAGGATCTGGTTAGCTACTCTCCGATTGGGAGGTATAACTCTCACCTGGTGGGAGAGTAGGACTCGAGAGGAATTGCTCACCATGGTAAAGTTAATATGACTTGGATGGAATTTTTTGTTGCCCTTAATAAATAGTTTTATCCTTTAGGTTATATGCAACAATTAACAATGAATTGGAAAACCTTTAGGCAAGGTAAGGGTCAGTCTGTCCAAGATTACACCCAAGAGTTTAGAAAATGAGCTATTGCTTTAAATGTTCCATTGTATACTCAAGATACATTACTGAAGTACATAGGTTTTTTTCATTCTTACCTAAGACATAGTATTCTAATGTTGATTCCTAATAATTTGGACAAAGTGTTAGTCCAAGCCACTCATTTAGAGTCAAGGGGTAATTACATTTTCAGTGATAATTTCTCAAAGAAACCATCTAATTTTGAGGGAAAGTCTAAAGGTAAAGACAAAGATAAAGGCAAAGGGAAGAAGACAACTACAGTTAAGAAGGAGGGTGATAAGCCCACATGCTCCCATTTGAAAGAAAGAGGGGCATGATGATTCAAAGTGTTGGAAGTTGCATCCAGATTTAAGGCTAAAAAGATACAAAGGCAATAAAGGTAAGCAAAATATTGTTGCAATGATTCAACAAGATCTTGGATCCGACTCTGGAGATGAAACACAGATTGTTGCTGTCAGGGTCCAAGGTAAAGGGAAAGGTATAACTTTCTCTTCTGATGAAAATGTTTCTAATGCAAGTACAAGCAAAGTATCTACTCCTCCTAAAGCTGATAAACAATAGAATGAGTTGTTTCACATTCGAGTTGTAACTAAACACACTAAGATTGACACGTTGTTTGATACGACTTCTCAATTCAACTTAAAATCTGAAGAGGTGGTAAAGAAAATTAATTTAACTGCAACACCTCATCCAAATCCATATCCACTTGGATGGGTTTGCAATGATGCTCAACTATAGGTAACAAAACAATGTAAATTGAGATTTTCTATCACTACAAACTTTGTTGATGAGGTAGAGGTAGATGTTGTTCCTTTGGATATTTGTGGGCTTGTGTTAGGGAGTCCTTATTTGTATGACAAAAAAACAATCTTTTATAGGGGGGAGAATAAGTATCATCTTTTTAAGGATGAGATATAATACATTGTACATGCACACAAAGTTAAGACTAATCTTGCACTAGTCAATGTTGGTCAAATGAAAAGATTGGTCAATTCTAGTAAGAATTTTGTATTAATGCTTGTAAAACCCAAAGAGGATGAAAAATATGAAGCATTTAAGGGGTGTGATCTAGAGCATAAAACTGGGATGGTTAAAAGAGTTTTTGCTTATGATGACTTATTTAAGGAGCCAAAGGGATTACCACCTAAGAGAGAGATACAACACAAAATTCAGTTACAGCAGGATGTGCCTCTTCCAAACATCGACATGTACCACTTATTAGTTTTGTAAAATGAAGAAATCAAAAAGAAAGTTCAGGAGTTGGTTGAAAAAGGAGTCATCTGTCCTAGTACATCTCCTTGTGGTTCTCCAATTGTGTTGGTTTCGAAGAAGGATTGATCTTGGAGAATATGCATCAACTATCGAGCCCCGAACGAGATAACAATAAAGAATAGGTATCCTCTTCCCTGTATTGATGATTTACTTGATCAATTAAAACATGTAGTTTATTTCACTAAGTTAGACTTTCTTAGTGGATATCATCAGATAAGAATTGTCGAAGATGACATTTGGAAAACTACATTTAAGACAAAACAAGGATTGTTCGAGTGGTTGGTCATGCCCTTCGGGATTTGCAATGCACCAACCACATTTATGAGAGTCATGAATGATGTCTTTCGTCTTTTTATTGATGATTTTTTCATAGTCTATTTAGATGATATTCTTGTATTCATTCAAACTTAGGAAGATCATGTAAGTCATGTAAAGAAAGTTTTTGATGTATTAAGAAAAGAAAAACTCTTTGTAAAGATGTCTAAATGTGAATTCGCTAAGATATCCTTAGTGTACTTAGGCTATGTTGTAGGAAATGGTCAATTGAAAGTAGACCCTGCGAAGGTCAAAGTTATTGTAAAATGGCCTAAGCCAAGTATAGTCACTAAAGTTAGAAGTTTCTTAGGTGCAACCCAACACTAGAGGAAGTTCATTGCAAACTTCTACATTGCATCACCATTGCACACATTGACCAATACGAAGAAAACTTTTCAGTGGGGAGGTCCACAACAGAAGGCCGTCAACACTTTGAAGGAAAAGTTGAGCACAACACTAGTTTTGGCTTTACCAGATTTACATCAACCATTTGAGATCGAGACAGATGTGAGTGGATTTTCCATGGAACCAGTGCTAATGCAAGGAGGTAAACCAATCTGCTATCACTCTAAGACCTTTACAGGTGCAGTAATTAACTATCCTACTTATGATAAGGAATTGTATGCATTAGTTCAGAGTTTTAAAAAATGGAAACACTACTTAATGGGGAAAGAAATTGTAATCCACACTGATCACCAGCCACTTCAATACTTGCACTCACAGCCTAAACTGCAACAAAGTAGGCACTTTAGGTGAATGGGTTTTCTTCAACAATTTCATTTGGTAATTAAGTACCAAAAAGGTGTCCATAACAAAGTAGCAGATATGTTTTCCAGACTCCCTATTATGAATGCTTTGATTATCCTTAAAGGTAGTTCCATGGTACATGAAAGTTTTCAAGAATAGTATGCTAACGATGAAGACTTTAAGGAAATCTATTCAGCTCTAATTACAGGAAAACATGTAGAAGAGAGATTACTATGTGGAGGATAACTTGTTGTATCATTTAGGAAAGTTATGTATTCCAAAAGGTGAACAGGCACAGGTAATCATAGAAACACACACGTCATTGATTACAAGACACTTTGGGGTAAGCAAAACAATGACTCAATTGCATAAATATTGTTATTGGCCTCATATGTAAGAAAATGTATCCAAATATATTAAAGGATGTATAATGTGTGCAACAAGTAAACCTAGCAATAGGAAATTGGGGTTGTAGACACCTCTACCTGTACCTTCCCATCCATGGGAAAGTGTTTCAATGGATTTTGTCAAGGGGCTACCAATGTCTAGGAAGAGATATGATTATTTGTTTGCAGTAGTAGATCGGTTCAACAAAATGTGTATTCTAATGCCTTGTAAAAAGCAGGTCACTGCTGAACTAACAACTCATATGTACTTTCAATTTGTATGGGTTCATTTTGGGTTACCTACTTCTACTGTATTAGATCGAGATTCTCGATTCTTGGGGGAATTTTGGTTAGCATTGTGGGAACTCATGGACACTAGATTGAAGAAGAGTACAACCTTCCATCCGTAGACCCATGGGAAGACAAAGGTAGTGAATAAGATAGTTATGCACCTTCTTCGAGGCTACTGCAATAAACATCCTAAGCTATGGGATGAAAATCTTCACTATGTGCAACATGCATACAACCATGCAACACACTCTTCTACAAAAAGATCTCCTAAATCGAGACTTATTTCGGGTATCTCCCAAAAACACTGATGGAATTTTCTTTTGGGAAGTAAAATGTTGAAGATGGATGCCATCATGTAGAGAAGGATTTGAATTTCATCCAGAAAGTTCAAGCAATTCATCAGGCAGTGGAAGCACACTTGGAGAAAATCCAGGCCAAATACAAGGCTCGACATGATAGGCATCACATCGATCATCATTTCCAAGTTGGAGACAGAGTTTGGTTACATATCAACAAGGAAATAATGCAAGGCAAAGGAAGGAAGCTCAAGCCGATTCGATATGGTCCCTTTGAGATCTTGGAAAAGATTGGAACCAACGCCTTCTGCCTTAATCTTCCTCCATACATGCACATCTATTCAGTTGTCAATGTTGAGAATCTGAAGTTGTATGAGCCTCCAATGATACTAGATGAAGACACATACATTCAGGTTTCATCAGTTGATGATCTTTCATCGAAATACATGTCAGAGTTGCCAGAGGATGTCATCTTAGATAGGAAAATCAGGACCTCACTAAGAGGTGCAATTGAGTACGTCAGAGTAGGACTGAAGGGGATGAATCCAAGCAAGGAAAAATGGATGGATATTTCTAAAGTGAGGGAACTCTACCCTCACATGCTTTCCGAGTAATCAAGCTTTCGGAGGTCCAAAAGCTCTCTAGTGGGGAGGACTAATCCAAGGGGATACTTTTTCAGTGAAAATTGAAGTGTCTCAATTGCTCCATAATTTTGTACCATGTCAAGGAGCTCCAAAATCTAATTCCAACACAACTTGAACGAGATCAAAAGGAGTCTGTATGCTTGAGTTATGGCTAGTCAAAGTTTGGTCAAACTAGGTGTTAGAGGCCAGTCGAAAAGGCATAAAAATTCATCATTTCAAAAATGGTCAAAAGTAGCATCATGACAAAGAGCTTGTCGCCACGATTCTGACGACGTTCGTTTCACCTCAAATGAAGTCTGTATGTGTGAGATACAACCGGTCAAAGTTTAAGTCAAAATGGGTTGACCATGCTAACGTCAGCATGACATCAACATGGTGACATGGCAGCACAATCAACACCATACAGTGACATGGATGAATAAAAAATCGACATGTGGTAGGGTGAGTCAACATGTCATATCATCCACCTGGCAGATAACAACGAATCACCAACTGACATGTGGCACTCCTCTGGCCAACTACATGTTGACACGTGGCACTCTCCTAACTCCGGGCGCAGTTGAAACTATCACTAAAAAGATGGTGGGAGTTGAAATGGAGAGCTCCCTATTACAAAGCACACACTCAATCATTGAACCACGCAACTTCCGCTTAACTATATTGGGCAGCAATTCGTTTTAACAAGTAACAGTTGAAATTTTTGTTTTAAAAATAGCGAGCCAGGGGTCGGAACCTTCATCCTCCCTGGTCCCAAAACATTTACCCACCAATGCACCATCGTATAGTGATGCATAGATAGCGGGATCATTTTTTTTTAACAACTCCTTTAAATCGAAACCCATTATTTTTAATCTTTTTCCCCTATATTTAAAAAAGACAAATATCCTAATTTTTAAGAAAAGATTAAAGTAAATCTTTTAAAGCCCAGAGAATGGAAATTAAAGGGCTTCAAAGGATTTAAAATATCTATTAAGAGATATTTAAAAATTATAAAGATTTATAAGGGGTTATTAGTGATTTTTATATGTAAATAGGGGGATTGGTTGAAATTTTTACTTGTAAAGGGGAGATATGTTATGATTTTGTAATCTTATGGTTTTAAACCATATGGGGGTATAATTTTTGTATAAAAGGGGGTGAAAATGGGAGAGTTGGCATCTAGGTGATGGCTAAGGAGAGAATCGTCCTGAAGACTCAAGTGTTCATTTTTGTGCAACAAAGGAATGTTATGTTGCTGCGATGTAGAGAGACAGACTTGTAAACTTGACAGTTGCCTTGTAATTCTTTGTGGACCATAATCAAGGATTGGTCACTCCATTGGAGAGGAGCTCGAAGACATAGCCATATTGGCAAACTCCGTTATCAACCGTTTTGTCTTCTCTTTCTCTTCTCTCTCTTTTTTGTTCATCACAATTATTATGCTTTGTTCATTTTAAGCATTTTTCAATTATGTTAATTCAATTTTAAAGCCTTAATTAATCGTTGTAATAGTTAAGTGTTCATAGCAATTGTCATAGATCCTAATTCAGATCAACCACACACAAATTTATTGACAAACAAAATCTCAGGAGAATATTTTGTTTATAACTTCCAATTCCTACGATTGTCAATTTTTTACCAATAGAGGCATTTTGTCTAGGTGATAGGAATATTTTAGGGAATATTTGCCGATGTCTGCATCATACGATTGGCCACTTGTCCCCTCCAAGCCCTAATTTTCCCTAAAGGAGTTGTTTTTTTTCCTTTTGGCATAATGGGTATACCTGTCGAAATCAGACAAACGAGATATCATCGAAGAGCTAGTTCTAGGAACTTTCTTTTGGTGTAGATCTCATCATAAGATTTTGTTGTTTGTTCATTTTATTCTTAGTCAAAGTCAAATCATCATTTTCTGCTTCCAAGCTCATAACATTTTGCCTGTATCTCTAATTTTCATGATTCTTGTAGTGCTAGAAAGGTATTTTAGATATCTTTAGATCCACACACAATTTTTCTAGAACCTATACCAAGTACATTTTATTTATTTATTTGTGATTTCATATTTTTTTCAATTATTTGGATGTTTTGACACATGGAAAGGATTTGTTTGTGTGGGATGACTTCATTTGATCTGATTTATATGCACCGATGTTTTCAATATCTAAAATTTTAGTTTGAGGAAGTATCATGGGTTTTCTGTTCATCCTTTTGTGGTCATCCTAGAAAAGGATAACTATGAGTCTTAGTGACATGATATCCTAACACATCTCATGTGACTCGATCTTTTTCCTTATCTATATGGACTCATATTTACACTAAACACACCAGGGAGTTATTCAACATGGGGTGTTATAAGTGATAGTCTTGTAGGAGTGATTTATTCTAGTGTTGATAATGACATTATGTGTGTTGTATCGAGCATTGATTGTCCCCACACACTTTGGACTCATCTTTGGGATATCCATGGAGACCCTCATATCTCTCCATTCCAAGAGGATCCTACTACAGATTGTCTCATTTCTCTTACAAATACAAATTTCACACCCTTTGATGATCATACTTTATAGAAGCTTGAGTATGCATGCTTCGATGGTTTAGAGCCTTGTCTTCATGTTCCCTCTCTTCAGATCAAAAAAAAATCTACATATTTTGTTGTTCTTGATCAACTTGGTATCGCCACATCTTTGGCCCCTATTGGTTCGATGCAACCTGACATCCATATTCTTCTATACATATCTACTTTGGATCCGTATCTTGCAAACATATCATCCTTGTTTGTAGAGTCTCAAATTGTAAATTTGGAGGATTACTTTGAGGACATTCATCTCTTTTTTGTTAACAAAAACATCATTGTTGTTGGCCCATCATCTTCATTGTCTTTGGAGCTTCTTCTATAGTGGCCTTCATAGAATTCTAGATTGACATCATCTCTTTCTGACATGTGAAACTTGAGCATTTTTTAAAGGCACACATCATTTGGATTTGGATTCTTGATTCTTCCATCTTTTGGGAATGGCTTCTCCAATCACTAGTGGATCTATTTCTTCCTAAGGGGAGAAATGTTGTTTGTATGAAGTGGATCATGTTCTATCTTCAAGCGTTCATCATTGGTACATGATCTCTTTCTTTATGGGAGGATTCATATCCTTATTTTCTCTCTCCTATTGGGGTATATCTATTGTACTTGTGTGATAGAAGTAGGTTGGGGGATCACATTGAGTCATCCTATCCTTCTTTCACTAATGCACTCATTTCATTTTCTCTCTTTTGGAGAGGAGTTTTTTCTCATGTGGTTTTCTCATTTCCTCTGGTTATGAGATATTCATTTGTTTTTATATGGGTACCTCATCAGGCCTTGTAGCTCGAACCCATCCATGCATCCATCTTTGCATTTCTTCATTAGGTTGTTTATTTTCTCCCTAAGTTGATCTTAAGGGGGGTGATGGAGTAATTAGGAAACCACTTGATAATTAATTAATCATTAATTTATCATCAGGTCCCTTACACTTAAGTTAAACTTAGGAGCACTTTTTTATTATTAGATTGGGCTATTTATAGGTTAAGTTATCTCATTGCATGAGATTAGGACACTTATCACAATCTAATCAAATCCTCATCCATGGTTTTCTTTTTACTTTTATAAGCATTCATTATTGTACATTGTAATCAATTCACATGTATTCGCTTTCATTATTCAATAAAAAAGCATATCATATGCTTGTGTGGATCATTCTCTTTCTCTCTTGGTTGCATAACAAACCAATTGCTTTTATCTCTCGTTTGTGATAGGTGTTTTGGTTGCAGGTGATTTTTGGGAGTTGTGGGGTTCACTATCAATTCAAACACTATCATTGATGAAGATACTTTCATCGCTCTCATCAGATGAGCTTATAACCCCTTTGGAGTAGAGGCTTTTCTTGTGCTCATGGAAATTCTTCTTCTTTTCACGCTTACCTTATTTGTAGCTATTTTTGTATTGATGATATATGCTCCATTTTTTGTTATGTTATGATCTTCTTCATCATCACTATTATCATCTTTTACATATGGACACTTAGCAACAACATGTTATACTTTCCACAATTAAAGAATTTGAAAGGTAGCTTACATTTGTATTTACCAAATCCTTTCTTAAGATTTCTCACAAAATGGGCTTCTTTTGCATTAGATTAATTGTTGGAGTTATAGCTTGCTTCAAGTTCATTATTCTTCATCTTCTTTGAAGCTTTGAAATTTGCTTCCAACTTTGATGACTTCTCTTTTTTAGTCCTCATTCCATATGCCATGAGGATCCCATGTAGTTCATCCATTGTTAATTTATCCAGGTCTTTCATTTCTTCAATGGCTGAAATCTTTGCATCAAATCTTAAGGGTAGAGACCTTAGCACCTTTTGCATAATCATTTGATCTTCAACTTTTTCACCAAGTCCTATGATGATGTTGAAAATTTCATCCACATGGAGGAGACGGGTTGCAATATTTTCTTCATCTTTCATTTTCAAGCTCTCGAATTATCTTCTAAGGGTTTGGAGGTTAGCCTTTTTAACTTTGTCATCACCTTCATAAACGTTTAGAATTTTCTCATATTTCTTTTGTCGATTCACAATGCATCACCTTGACAAATTTTGATTCTAATAGACCACACAAGATGACATTCATGGATTTTTCATTGTTTTCACCAGCCTTCTTTCCAATTTGATCTGTTGGTGGAGATGTTGGAGCTATATAACCACTCACTGCTAATTTCCAAATATCAAAACAAAGAGCCATTTGATAAGTTCACATCCTTATGCTCCAGAATGCATAGTTTTTTTCATCAAATAATGGATCTCTATTTGAGGAGAAACCTTGTTGATAGGTCATGTGTGCTCTGGATATCCACCTTCTAGCAATTAGTTTATGAAGGAACCTGCTTTGATACTAATTGATGAGCACACACTTGTACTAAGAGGAGGGTGAATCAATATAAGACAATATTTTACTTATTAAAATTCAACAACCATAATAAAGAAATCACATAAGATCTAACAACTAGGAAACACAAGATTTACATGGAAACCCTTTCGGGAGAAAACTACAAAAAAAGACTGCTTGGATCTACTCTCCAAATCTAGCCACAAAAATAAAATTCTCTTACAAATGTTTGTAGGCACCAACCCACTAGAGACATTGATCCCCACTACTAAGCACCAATTTAGCAAGAGACACCAATCTCTTCTATTAGCAGCCACCAACCTCCAAATGAACAAAGTCTTTTCCTTCTTGAAAATTGCTTCTTCAATGATGATCATTTGAATTTCCATAATAAAATCTTCTTGCAACTTCTTCACATATGTTCTGTTCTTCAAAAAATATGCTTAAATAGGAATGGTATTACAATTATTTCTTTCTTTCTTTTTCCCTCACTTATCTTCTTTTTATATCCCCCTTTATGCATGTTCACACAAGAGAGGTGATCCTTCAAAAGGCGTCAACCATATTTGAGAATAATAACTTTATTTTAATTCCCCTAAGAGGGGTGACTACACTGATGAGATCAACCTATTTAAAACAATAATAATTCTGATTTATTTTGAACAACTTGAGAAGTGGGCGCCAAAATTAGATGAGATCTATCAGCAATCATGGGTGCAAAAAAAAGAATTAATCCGTCATGGAGGTCGGCCAACATTTGCACATAACTTGAATTATATTCAAGGCAAAATATCTCATGGGTCGACCAACCAATTAATGCTCTTTTGTCTCCAATAAGATATCTCCTTTGACATCAATGACAATATTTTCAACATATATTGATGAGATGTTCTCATGTATATTTAATTGTTTGTGAGTATTTTGTTATATATGCAGGCATGCATTTGTGATTTTTAAATTACACATGCTTGCAATAGTTTTTTGGTTGTATATATTCCACCATAGATTTAACAAACAATTAAGTATGTAGTAAATTATATAATTAAACAAGGAGGCCATGGACAGTTGTAAGGAACCTACCCACCATCTTACCTCACATGGTGGACCAACAAGACTTTGACCTTGTATTAATATTTCTCTTTGTAGCTTTCATATTTATATGATTTATTTTGGATGGGAATTTATATCTTAACATATATTAAATGATTAATTTTATCTCCAAATTCCAAAATTCAAAATTAAAGGGGTGGATTTTGAAATGCTGGAAAATAATTATTTTACTTGTCTTTATATATTTTTATACTCTTATAGGTAGTACATAGGTGTAGAGTGTTTTGTGAAATAAATTTTAGTGTGTAAGGGAGTTTGTATCCTCTTAGGGGTTTTGGGAAGTGCGTGAATTGAGAGGGGATGAGTGACTTGTCTACGAGTACCCAAGTTGATTCATTGGTCTTCCCAATACATTGTATTAAGTGTACTAGACTTTTAGTCGTAAGGTGAACCTATGTGGGTTCACATGGGTTTGTGTAATGTCCCTTCAAGTCTTGTAAAAATCTTTAGTGCTTTGGGTTGTGGGATGTCATGTGACTCCATCTCATTGTTTGTCACCACTCCTTTCTAAACCATTCCCTTTGCCTTTGAAAGGGGCTTTGTTTTTTCTTTTCTTTTTTTAATATTTTTTAGATGATGAAGAGTGACTTGAGATTTTGAAACTCTTGGAAAGTTTTGGGAAGAGAAAGAAGGTTCTTCTTCAACCTTTGGAATAACTTAATGTGGGAGGTTGTTTGAAGAAAGTGAAGGCTCTTCACCATTTTGAGAAGTTTGAGATTGTACATAGAATCCTTACTTCTTTTCTTGTTTTAGATTATATTTTAATGTTTTGTGATTAAAAGGAAAATGATTTTTACTTTCATTGTTTGTATATGTGAGTTGTGTGATTTATTTTGAATGATTGTTGTGTTGTAGAGTAGGGATTCCATTTTTCTTTTCACATGTTTCATTTGTGGATAGGTATGTGTTTAACTTAATTTTGGAAGGAATAAGTATGGAAATTTTATTTGATCATAAAATGGGTGTTGGTTTTATGATATTTAAACCCTTACATATTAGGATTAGATATTCAAACGAAAGTGCTAGTTATAATTTAATTTGACTCCATTTTCTTACAATAGAGAAAAAATAGAAGAAATCAAGAATATAAAGTATTTCTATATTCTTATCGTGCCCATGTGAATTTTAAATGGTCACACTTGATTTAGGTGTTGATTATGTCTCAATAGATAGTAACAATTTTTTACTACTTTTTGACTTAAAATTAGAGGAAAAGACAATTCATTAAAGAAATTAGACCAGCCATTATAATTTGAGAGAATTTAGAAAAAAAATTAGAATTCTTCATTACAGCTAGTAAAATACACCAATATATAATTATTACTAATTTTCTAATTTGTGGGACAATTTCTAATATGTTGATGGACAAACTACTTGTTAAAGATAACATTTATCATATTCTGAAGACAAATTATTTTGATACCATAATCATGCCAACTATTGAAATAATACACTTTCAAAGAACTGCATCAATTTTGATTATGTGGAGATAAATATGTAGGCAAACCATTGGAAGAAAGAATTCCATGAAGTTGGATCAATTAACCTTTATTATATAAGTAATTTCTTTTCATATTTACAAAATAGATTCATCATCACACAAAAAATTAATAAGTGGGTATTTGTAAATGACCTAAATGAACTTACACCTACAAGTGTGTGTTAACCTAATTGAGAGTTTTAGGTAAAAGGAAATAGTTAGAGTTTGATGTAAAGGGCATGTTGATCTAAAAGGTTAGATTGAACCATAAAGTTACATGACTATATAATTGACTTGTGAATAACTATATATTTGAGATTTAGAGGTATATAAAGGCAATCCATGAACTATGATTAGAAAGAGTTGTAAAGATATACATGAATTATATGCAATAATAATTTTGAATAGTTCTTGATGAAATGACAAACTTATGAAATGTTATAGTAAATAATGTCCAAAACTACCTTCTCTTGAATCAATTGATGCAAATTAGGCTATAAATCTAGCATAACATTATATGAATAGTACTTGATCAATAAGCTATTTTATATAATTGAATAAATGTATTGAAATATCTAAAATAAGGTTATCTATTGAACCTAGATTGGTAAGACTAGGAAGTAATTGTATTTGAGTATGAATAAGTTATAAAGTAATTGGAATGGATTTAATTAGTACAAAACATTGATTAGATAAGTGGTAATATTGAGCTGAGATTGAATGTATAAAAATTTACCTAGCATGATATTTTAATCATTAAAGAATTATTGTTGAGAGGCATTAATTAAAGGTCATTGCTAACTAAATAGTGAGAGAATATTATGTCTCCATGATAAGAAATTTGTACAAGACAAGTTTCAAAAATCACTAAAAATTAAGACAAAGAGGAACAAATATTGACACAAGAGAATATGAAAATTATAATAATAAATGCACAAAAAAGTAAAGATAGAACTAATAAAGTAGTCAATTATGTGACTTTAATGTTACTTGTAAAATAATTAATACTTAAGGTGGTCATTATAAGTATCTACATGTTCTTTATGTGTGAAATTAAGATTTAATGTATATTTGTTAAGTAATAATGGTTTAAGAAGATGGGTTGTTGCAATAGTTATCTGGCGGCTCTAGGAAAATTCACCACCATGACAAATTCACCTCAAGGAAAACTCACCACCAACAATTTACCGCTGGGAAAATTCATCGCATTAAAAGTTTGTATTAATTTTTCGTGTTGGTGAATTTGTCATGGTGGTGAATTTTTCGACGATAAATTGCTAGCGGTGAATTTGCTTGATGCCATTTTTAACGTGTGAAATTATCAATTTGTATGGCTTGTCATAGTATTGGATAGCATTAAGAAAAAATGAAATATATCTCTATCCTTTTGTGGGATTTGTGTTGCTTGCTATAGTATTGTATAGTATCAAAGAAAAAATAAAGCATCTCTCGATCCTCTTACATCAATATTTATGTCACTTGTTATAGTATTGTATAGTATCAAAGGAAAAATAAAGCAACTCTCCCTCCCCTTACATCAATATTTGACAAATGAGCTTACACATGTATGCTTCTGATAGGGCTCGTATTGAAGCTAGTTCAGCGTTTTACTAATGTTTTCTTTCTTGTCAACTGAAGTTACACTATATGTTTTCTTTCTTGTCAACTGAAGTTACACTATATTTTCCGTTCTCGTCTTATTCAATCTGTTCTTGCTATCCTTCAATTGTCTTTGGTGTTTCTTTGAATGCCTCAACTGTGATCGGATTTATTTACGTGTTATATATTCTTTTCATTTCAAATGTGTTCGCTTGTCTTGTTTTGCAATTTTTCCCCCCCATTTCAATTGTGTTCACCCAAATTTTCTTCGACGATTTATCATGAATTCTACTGTGCTTGAGGGGTGTCTTTGTTTGCACCAAACAGAAGGTAATTAAATTTCAAACTATACTTTATTTGTTGGAGTGAGCTTTTTCTTCATTTATCATATCGTCATGTTCAATCATCCTTACTCTTGGCTGGTTTCGTCTTTGCTTTTGCTTCTGTTGCTTTCTTCTATGGTATTTCATTCTTGTTGGAGTGACGGATAATTTTTTATTAGATGCTGATATCGACCACAAGTTCTATATCTGTATGGGGTATTTTTATAATCTGTTGATTTCTCTCATGTCATTTTTCATTCTAATTGAAATCCATTCCAAAGAGGCTTTTCCAACTCTATATTTTCATGGATCCTTGCGTGTAGTTCAGAACCGATTGCTGAAAGAGAATTTAGCAATATTTGTTCTCCGATAGCTTCTCCAATCCTTGTGAGAGATTACTCTTCGTGGAACTCACTTGGCAAGTTACGGAGGGTCTAAAAATATGTAGCATAATTTAATCTCATACGACAAGGATTACGATATACCTTAGAGCAATATAAACATGAAGAAAAATTAAAAAATATTTGAAAGCGTTTTATGAATGCCCAATTACAAATTTTGTTATGTAAGTACAAATTTTACCATGATCTATCTCATACGACAAAATTTTGTAATGTGGGTACAAAATAAAATATCAACGAGGTGGAAAGAATAGTGCACACTAAAGCAAACACTATAGCTTTATTGCTTTAATGTTCTAAAAAATCAACCATTGGGACAGCTTCTCAAAGTTTGGCACGAATACATTGCTTTGGACGATCCCAAGCACTTGTATTAAGAAATCCAAGGGTAAGGTCATAACTACTGGGGAATATTGCTATGGAATACCAAACAATTTTCCATTAAACTTTCACGCTACTTTTACCACATTTCAAACACGGTCTAGTACTTGAACATCGACTGTTCTTATATCTCCTGGACCATTTATGTGGTAGAATCATGGCCTCTATGCAAATGATGCAGAAGATGCATCGCTTCCGAGTCCTAAGCTGGATGCCTTCTTATTGATCTGCAAAAAATAGTTAACTATCAAACAAAACAGTCTCGATAAGGGAACTATTTAAATATCCATTTTATTTCCAATTAATATTTTAAAATACGTCACAGGAAATGTCAAAATCCTAACTCCAACTGTGGTTATATAAAGAAGTCAAAACTGTCAGACAATTCTTTCAAAGGTTTCAAGCTATTTAGTGTTGCATACAATACTTATGTTCAGAAATATGAATTGTATGTGCAGTTTCCATTCATTCGAATTACTAGTCACAGGTGCCTGCTTCATGGTCTTTGCAGAGGTGGTTTGTAAACTTATCTTGCCAATGTAATATTTGTTCTAACCCGATTTACATAGTTTTCTCCGCTTTATTCCTAACAAGAATCTCAAGGCAAGCTGGACTGTTACAATGTGTGTAATAAACGATTAGTTACAAACAACTGCAATTTGTACTCTAATGCTCAAACTATAGCTGTTCGAACTAACCTCCCTCATGAAAGAGATACAGTAAATAACGATTGGTAGTACTAATCATTTGTAGAAAATGATTCAGATAGTTCGTCTCTAGGACAGAACTAGTCAGAAGATGGTTCTGCCATAGTGCTCCATGGAGACGTGTCCCTCCTCCCCCAAAATAAAAACACCAAGTTTTGGGGACTGGGGAACACTGACAGACAAACATCCCCTCACCACCCGCCCCACCTCCACTGGTAGGCAGGGCTGTCCCCAAAATGATCCTGCAGAAGCAGGGGACATCCTGGAGGCATCATCCTCAGCTGGGGGTGTTGGGGGGACACCTAGTCGTTCCTTGACCAGCCCAGGAATGCTGGGGAGTCCCCAAGGTTTGACTGGATTTAAAAATCATTTAACAAAAATAGTTTAAATTTTTTAAAGACCTGACCCTCAGCCTTAAGTGCTATTGAACAGCCCCACTCTCAATTGATATCATCATCTTGTCATTTGCAAAAAGAAGAGGAAGACTTCAGTAGTCTTCATCAATCAATCATTCAAAACATTCATCAAGCCTTCAAGATGAGACTTAACAAATTCAGACACATCCTTGTTTGAGTGTTGTTCAGTGTTATTACTTTTTGAATTTTCTTTCAGCATTGAAATAAGAATATTGAAACATTTGAATGTTCAAATATCAATAAACAGATCTAATGTAAAATAGTGAATCACGTTCCTGTTTTTCTTCTTGTTATTTTTTGTTTTAAAATTTAATATTCAATGTTCAAATATGCGTCAAATAAAAAAGATACTATGATTTAGAAAATAGTTAAATAAAAGTCCACGGAGTGTTGTTCAATGTTATTCGTCCCCCGTCCCTGAAACCCGTCCCCGACAGGGGATGCGTCCCCATCAGGAAACTCCGTGGAATGGTTAAATGTTTAGACTTCAAAATTAAAAAAAATATTTTCTTTTCCTTTTATTTAACTTAAAAAGATACTACGATTTAGAAAATAGTTAAATAAATTATCCAAGGTGGCCGACCATAAAAAGATACTACGATTTAGAAAACAAATAATATCTTTAAACATATATTGGAGCAGCTAAAAGATAATGAGCATAAAAAAATTTAATAAAAGAGGCAAAGTGATCTTATAATAAGACAAAAAGGAATGCTGACTTGTGAATAAAAACAAAACAAGGAGAGATGCGATCTATATGCTACGATTCAGTCCTTTAAGGCAGCAATTACTAACAAGATAAAGAAGTGGCGATTACTAATGAGAAAAGAGGCAGCAATTTCTATGATAAAGGGCCAGCGATTAGAATTAATCTATATAAATACCAATATTGTGGGTGTTTAAGTCTAACAAAAGGACATATTTTTTTGTTGTATCCAAAATATTTTTTTGGCATTTTGTTTAAATTGAGCTAAATAATGTAAAAATGTTGTCAAAAGTATGTTTTAGGTCAAACCAAATGTAGGGTTTTTGTGGGTTTATGTCAAGGAAGATACTTGCAAAATTCTGAAAATTTGAAAATTAGGATTTCAAACCCCTGGTTTTAGGAAAACCCTAAAAAATTAGGACCTTTCTGGAATTCATTTAAAATGATTTTGATAGGATAATTTGACTCCACAATTACACTGGTCAAGTCTAAATCACCAAAAACATTGTTTTACTTTAGTGGGTCTATTTTCATTTTTCAGGAAGAAAGTTAGGACCTTCGCAACCATTAATGGCAGATTGGCCAATACTAGGTGCTAAAAGCTAAGCTTCAAAAGCTTCAAGGATGAATCCATGACGAAAAAGGCTTGAAAAGATGCTCTGCGATAGAGGGGATTTTCAAAAGCGAAAAAGCTGAAAATTGGCTAAGTCTAGAAAATGCACGCCTTGCTACGAAGGAGGGTGTGTAGTTGAATGCCTTAGCCATTTTTCCAACACTTGTACACGCAGCATGCTGAGCATGCTTGCTAGGATGCATGCGTCGTCAACAACAATTATCAAATCAGTAACGACGCACGATGAACGCGAAGCACGAGGAGATGAAGATTTTCAAAGCAAATGATGAAACTACACCTAAAAGGCGCCCCTGCTAGGAAAAGGTGCCCTTGAATTTAGAGGGTCAAGGACAATCATCAATTTTCACTAAAACAGTCATCCTCTTCGTGTTGCCGCTAGCTTTCCAACGCATCGTCAAGTGAGATCATCTGATCCACCAATCATCGGCAAACAAAAGTTGAAACAAGGATGTTGAAGACACAAATCAATGGAAAATCAGTGCATAACAAGGCAAAAGCGCCCCTATTGAAGAAAGGCGCCCTTGAATCTAAGCCACCTGATGAAGCTTTCAACAATTGCTTTCTACAGAACATCTGTTAAGCTCCCTCTCAACTTCATGATCAATCTAGCTACACGTCTTCAGGACCTGTCACGCAGTCAAAGGCAGAGATCAAGCAGAAGACACCTAAAGGTGAAAGCTGAAGGAAGAACATATGAAGAAATGGTTAAGTGTTAAGGTAAAGCACCCCTGCTGAAGAAAGGCACCCATCTTTTTGGGCAGTTAGATGCTGTCTGCAAGCTGAGGGACCTCCAGCACGACCTTCTCTGTTTTGATCAATCTCAACAACGACATCATCAGTGAAGACAACAGACAAATCAGTCACTTGACAACGGAGATCAAACTGGGATCATTCTTGAAGGTTTGTAACATGAAAATCACGAGTACAAAAGCCAAAGGTGCCCATGCTTTTGAAAGACTTAAACTGACTTTCAAGATCTGTAAAACCAATCATCCTTCCCAGGACTAAGCTGGTTATCCATTCCAGGTTTCAACAAGATCATCAGACCCATCAGTCAATGGTGGATCTCAGATCAAAGCATAGAGGGTCAAAATGGTAAAATTGAAGAATAGTAAAAAAATTGACTTACTTTGAGGAAAAAAGCACCCTTGCTGAAGAAAGGCGCTCTTGATTTGAAGGCATCAAATTCAGTCTTTGAGCTTTGCAGCTCCCAGACACACTTGATCAGGTTTGTCTTATCTCAATAGTGAATCTATCAACAACAACTCAAGATCAACGGAGCAACCTGAAATGAAGATCCAACAGAGGCACTTTAGCATGAAAAAATGTTCAAAACTCAAGGACGCCCAAAAAGGTCAAAGCTAGATCTGTTGACTTGAGTTAGACATTTTGAAGGCTTCTCATGTCCAAACGTCCCACAATCAATGGAAATCAAGGTTGGGAACTCCAAATTAAGCCAAATTACTCCTCAATCATGAGTTGGCGCCCATACTTGATGCATTCAAACATCAATCATTATATAACCAAGCATAGGCATCCCAATTCATTATTTTCTTTTGCAAGTCGAAGGCTAAAACAACAATTTTCTCTCCAAGAAGTCTTTTCAAGATCTGATAGAGGGTTTTGATTGTTCTTCGTATTTTTTCAAAGATTAGTGGCACAGAAAGATAAAATCTCAGAGGTTGCATCCAGAGGCATATTTTACAAAAGGGCAGCAAATAACTTCCAATCTTCCTCTTGTCTTCTTCCTCTCTAATGTCTTAAATTTCTTGCATGTCACAGAAAACAATAGGTTATCACAAATTTGACCAACTGGGTATGATCCACACAATTGTTCAGCAAAACCCATCTCTTGAAATTTCCCAGAAACAACAAAACTTGTTGCCCCTATTTTTAGGGATTTTTCCAAAAAATTCACAAATTCAAAAATCCAACAAATTGGGTTTGTTCAACATTGAAGCACGAACAAAACCCATGTGTCAGATTTTTTTTGGAAAAATACTTCTCGGCAGGTGCTATTTTTAAGGGTTTTTAGAAGTTGTCTGAATAGGGTCGTGTGCACAGTTGATGTTTAAGCTTTTCAAGATGCAGTTCTCCCAAGTACAATACAAGACCAAAACGATCTTGTACCATGATTTCTTGAAAACAATAGACACAGACTTGCATGAAAAGAACCCAGAGGTCAATTTAGAAGATTTGGAGGGCACGAACCAGATCACACTGCAAAACATCAAGCAATCTGGATTGCTTGAGGTTGCGTCAATCCCCATCACATTATAGAACGTGGAGTTTGTAATTGCTTGCATTAAGCATTACAAGCCTACCACACAAAAAATCCGATCAGTGGATGGGCAGGTGGTTTGCAACCTTAAACCGAAGGATGTCGAAAAATGTTTTGCTATTCCACCATGTTCGACAAATAAGGACATATCTGTGAAAGAATGTGAAAGAGCATTCAAAGTGGCAAAGAATAAGTGCCAACAGAGAATGGCAAAAAAGTGGCTAAAAGCGAAAAAGGCCAACTTAGCCAAGAATGTTGGACGAGGAGAATTCTGAGATGAGTATGCAGTGATGATCACTCTACTCAGTCAGGTCACTAGACAGGAGGAGGGGAACCAATTTCAGTCGTGGATGTACTACATCATCGCTAAGATTGTTAGCGACAAAGAGCATTGCGACTGGGCCACCCTCATCAGTGATACACTCGACCAACAAATGACCGGGTTCTTAGAGGCTCACAAGTTCCACATGTGCTCCTATCTAGTATACTTGATTGCCTTCCAAGGCCACTTCAGAGTATTAAACACTATGGGAACCTTAGGTGTGCACAAGGTCCATGAACATTTTCCGCGACTTGAGTTTACTCAAGCAAAACGACATTTCAAACAGATAAATGATCTGTTCATTATGCACACTGTAAGGGACCTCAACCATGAAATGCATGTACGTATATCACCAGTAGCCAAGGAGGCAATGGTGGACTGGGCAAATTGGTTCATCGAATTCCCCACTTTCACCTATATACGCGTATATGGATACAACGGTCATCTTGCCATGATGCCCCACTACCCTTCAGATAGGGTAGTCTTCATGGAGTTCTTGTGGCAGTTGGCCGAAGTTCATTCTCACTTGCGCCTCAAAAAGAAAACAGCTGCAAGCTTTCCTATCTAGATGGGACTCTACAGGTGTAAAATAGCACCTGATGCCAAAATCATGTGCCAAGAGACGGTGAGACTCAATCTCAAATATCTCATTGAGAGGCGGTCGTATGATCTGAGAGGCCTTTATGCAACACACCTTGAGCAACACTCTTCACACGAGTCTTCCATGGAAGACTATTGGGTCAACTCTGATGATGAGTTTGATGTATGAAGACGGAACTACAACCGGTTTAGGCTCCCACAAATTGCTGACTTCATGTTAGAAGACATGGAGAGCCTATCTGATGATGATGGGGAGGTTATTCTCCCTACATTCTTCGTGGATCAAGTAGACTCACAACCACTTAGAAAAGTGGATTGGTACGCCAAGGAGAACACATCTATAGAGGAAAGAACAAGTAGGGTTGTCAGAAATAGTC